>ML818842.1:73334-100683 GCA_009831015.1 Picea engelmannii
AGGAACCTTCTGGTAGAAGTAGGGATATTGTACACCCAAATGAGGTTGTTGAACATAGAGGATAGTTTAAACTGTTAGGGGGAGAGAAAGTGTTGATACTCTATAGCAGTCCAACTTTTATAAACGCTTGTACAGACATTCATCTTAATAGAAAGAAAACAATTTTTCCTGCATAAGAACGTTTTGTGTGTTTATGGGTATTAGATGAATGTTTATATGTGTGTGTTTATGGATGTTGTAGATGCATGATAGATTTCATATGCAGTAGGAAGATAGACTCCTCTATCTTTGTTGAGTTTTAAATATCATTCGGGGTTCTTTAGGCTGTGCAAGGAGTGCACAACAAAACATTGGAAGTTATGTATCCAATGCAAGGAGGGCATATCTGAACTCTGTGGAGTTAGAAATGAACATGCCAGGAGGGCGCACTAGAGTGAGAAAAACTCAGGGGAAACCTCAATGTTTCTAAATACCTTAGAGGGGAAACTGTGCCAAGGAAGAACTGAGATACAGAGTCACTAAGAACTCTGTAGAGATCTACCAGGTGGGCATCAAGAAGGTGCAAGGGTGCACAAGGAGAACTCCGTTTCAAGTTCAAGGAGAGAAGTGTTTAGGATAAGACACCCAAGAGTTATTGAACACTTTGGTAGAAAGACAAGAGAAATATTTCAGAGTTGTTGAACACTCTGAAGGAAAGGATCTTCCAGGAGGGATTTGAAAAAGTGCAAGGAGTCCATAGAACCAACACCTTTCTGAAGTGTGGGGGAGTTGAAGGAAACAAAGTCACTGAACACTCTGTAGGAGAGATATGCAAGTGTGCATTGAGAGAATGCAAGGAGTGCGTTATTGAACCTGAAATAGTTCAGGGTTTGGGAGGAAGACCTATGAAATGAGTGCACCAGGCCAATGCTTAGAAGAAGTGTTGAAAGTTCAAAGCTGTCTGAAGGCTCAGTCAAGCACAAGGAGTGTGCATAGGTGAAATTTTTCAAGTTAAAAAGATCAAAAGAGCGTTGATTTGCCAAGAGGGAACCAGAAAAGTCTTTTGAAAAATGAAGAAGGGCCGAGTCTCTTAGAGATTCGAGCAAGTAAAATCTCAGGAGGAATAGTGCCATTGTGCACAGAATATCTGCAAAGAGTGCAGAAGGCCAAGAACAGTTCAATTAAGTGGATTGTGAGTCAAGCGCAAGGAGTGCGCAGAAGAAAAACTATTCCAAGTCCGAAAGCTCAGGAGGAAAAGTGCAAGTCAAGACTCAAAGTAGTCAAGCTCACAGGAGAAGGTTCAGAAGTCAAACCTTTGGAAATTATTGAGAAATCCTTCATTTGAAGGAAGGTGTAGCGACATCATAGTAGAAAGCTACAACAACCATTGGATTGGCTGTAGAGAAAGATCTGGAACATTGAATCCACATCTAGACATCCAAGGGAGCGCGCTGAGGAGAGGAACATATCCCATCTGTTGGATCTGGGTGCAGAGGACCAACAACCGTTGGATCCAAAGCATATCATAAACTTTGGGAAGAGCTACTTTGGAGGATTTGAAGTGTCAAGATTTGAAAACTCCCGAAGCCCGAAGTAGTGGAGAAGATCTCAATCATCCATCAGTTGGAGACACGTGATGAAAGATCAAAAGATTTAGGATACAGACCTCCAGGAAGCTTGCAAAGAGCAGATTGCAAATCTCACGAAGCTACAAAGGGTGAAGAAGATATAGACCGTCGTTTCCAGAAGGACACATGGTAGAAGATCTGCCATTTTTGAGAAAGTCACTTCAGAAGAAGTAGGAGGATGTTGAACAAGAACTCCCGAAGGCTGGAGAGTCAGATTTCATTCGAATCGTCTGTTTGTTAGGGACAGGTGTCTACAGATCTTCCACCTCGGAAGATAACCATTTAAGAAGGAGTAAGAGTTGAGAGTTGAAACTCTCGAAGCCCGAAGGAAGAAATCAATCGTATCAATCCATTGAGATAGGATACATGACATTAGATCGATGTTTCATTCATTCGCTAATCAATAAAGATATTAGCAAGAGAAGCGGAGAATCACGAAGTTTGAAGTCGCGAGGTCATCAGGACCATACGTGAGGGGGGACACTTGGTAGAAATTATGCAACACTCTAGAGGTTCTGTGGAGAAGTGTTCAAGAAATTCCTGAAGCATCGGAGTCCAAACAATTAAGAGCTGTTGAAGAAGATGGCAGGGACCATTGATCCTCGTGCCAATTATGTTCGCAGTTTGGGGTTCAGAGAGTTTGGCGATGATTACAGTTGAAATGGATGAAGGTTAGAGTTTGGAGCGCCCAAGAGGCTTAGCCTCAGGTCATAACCCGAGGTCGCATGGAGATATAGGCCTATCCCAGAGAGCTAACGCCTGATCATTAAAGTTTTAAAAGGGGACATGAGCTCAACAGGAGCCCGCGGGTTTCATACAAGTTGCGCCAGAGGTGAAAGGGCCTGTGTTAAGTTGAATTGGATTCACACAGGGATCCGAAGAGCTAATTCAACTTAACATTTGAACGATCCTTGATTGGGAGGTTGCACAACCCCGAGGAGTGAGGGGGGGTCTGTATCAAGTGGTATCAGAGAGGGAGTTTTCTTGTAGACAGTAGGAAAAAGAGGAAAGGAGATAAAGGAGATAGTATGATACCATCAAGAGGTATCAAAGTTGATTTCATCTATAGATTTTGGGCGAAGGAGATAGAGAAGATAGTTTGACTACATCAAGTAGTATCAAGAGTTGAATTGTGTTTGCAGATTGTAAGCAAAGGTGAGAAGGTGAATAGAGATAACCTGATGACATCAAATGGTATCAAAAGCTGAAGTTTTCCTGTAGACAATGGGTGAAGGAGGAGACAGAGTATTGATTCTCTATGAAGACTGTTACAAGGTGTGCAACAAATGGTAGATAGCCAGGAGGGCTAAAGACAAAAAATATGCCAACTGAAGTCCAGAAGTGTGGTCGAAGAGGAGACCACCAGAAGAAAATCAAAGCATGAATTGACAAGGAGCTCATTGAGATAAGAGAAAGAATGGAATATATGACATTGAAGATGTAGCAACAAGAAAAGGTACACTGGACATATGAATGGCCTTTGAGGAAGAAAGTAAAATGGCATGTTCAGAAGTTGTTAGCTAGAAGGAAACAACAAGTAGTAAGTATGTGGTTGAGGCATGTGGAAAAACTTAGTGACATAGAAGAGAAAGTGATTCACATCTGTGAACCAGAGATTGGGAGGAACCTCAGTGATGAAGAGGAGGTGAGATCAGTTAAAGGTCTCATAAAATGCCAGGAGGGAAGAGATGAATCTTCAAATTTCCAGATGGGCAATGAGATGAGATCAATTGAGGATCTCATAGACTGCCAGGAGGGAAGTAGTGAAATTCAATTTTTCCAAGGGGGCAATGAGATGAGATCATTTGATATCATAGACTGCTAGGAGGGAAAAAGAGAAATCCTAAATTGCCAAGTGGAAAGGGGATAAGAGAGAAAATTACCTGAAAGTCTCATGAACTCAGCTGAGAGTTCATATCAACAACGAGAATTGATGGAGCAAAGCTAGAGATGCATTCTAATCAATGGGGGAATTCATATATTCCTGTCAATTAGTCTAGTAGAGGCTAATGCAAGTGTTGCACATGAGGAGGTGATGCAACGAGCACCCAAGAAAGAGGTCATGGGTCCAAATGATGTTAAGGATAACTATGTCTGTGATGCAGGTACAACAAAGGAAATACATCTAGCAAGGACTGTCAAAGAGGAGGAGAAGGAGCAGACACTGATGCTTTCCCTAGCAGAAAAAGAGGATAATTCAAATAAATTGCTCACTCAATGGGAGAAAGAGCTGAAGATGTTGGAGGATTGGTTGGACAATCCAGAACCAAAATATGGATGCTAGGAGACAATCATGTAGATTGGAGGAGAAGAGTATTCAACCTAATTTCTCAAAAATTTCATCCCGAGAGTTGAACAGGAGATGACTATAGCACTGGAGCCTGCAGAAGAAGAGGAAGTAGACAACATAGATTTTGTTGAGCTATATGAGGAATCAGAAGCCTAGGAGAGAAGAATAGATATGAAGAGTAGGCATATCCAATAGATCAAGTTGGAAATGGGTGGAGGAGCATACTAGCCTGGGGAGCAGGTGGAGGAAGTTGGAGTTAAACCAACACAGGAGGAGATGATAGAAGTCAATCTATTAGAGGAGGAAGTTGAGAAACAACTTAGTGGTGAGACTGTAGAACTAGAGTTTGCAACAGAGTGGCCAACTAGTTACATAGTAGATGAAGATAATATGGAGGTTCAGATTGATTGGGTTGGTAAAAAGGAGAAAGAGCACACACTTCAATGTGCCCAAGAGATGGAGAGAAAAGAGTATTCATAGGAATGGCTCAAAATTTTCAACCAGGAAGCTGAGCAAGAGATAACTGTAGAATGTGAACCTACAATAGAGGAGGAAGCAACAAATAACATGGACCTTTTTTATCTATGTGAAGAACTAGAGGCCCTAGAGAGAAGGGTAAAGATGCAAAGGCATCTCATCCAACAAGTTAAGTTGGAAATTGATGGAGAGAAGATGCAATAGAGAAGAATGTAGGAGGAAAGCCAACCAGTGGACCAGTTGGACAAATAAATAGAGAAGATAAAGATATTGATGTTGTAAGTAGCATAGGAAGCAGTCATCAGAGAAAGATGGAACATAAGAGGATTTGTAGGAGCAGCAGGGTAGAATAAGAAACAAGGAAGAGGAGAAAGTGGACAACTCCAATTTCAAGTATGGGACCTTGGAGGATCTCAACAACATAGAAGAGGGAACCATGAGTAGGATCTCATGATTTTCCCAACCGTGGAGTGTGATGCAGGAGCATCATCAACAAGCACACATGGAGGGACAACTCAATGCCCTAGCGCGCCTTTGAATCACTTCGGAATATGAATTGATGGTGTTTCCTACAAAATATTTTTGGAACTAACTAAAAAAATGAAGAAGATCAAATGATTGGGAGCTAAATGATCACGAGTGGCCTGGGATTTTCACTCCTAGATCTTAAATGTAACGGAAATCAAGTTGCAGTTAGTTTTTTCTTGAGTAGATGAGTAGTCGAGGGGGTACCCTAGGAACCTTTTGGTAGAAGTAGGAATATGGTACTCCCAAATGAGGTTGTTGAACATCGAGGATAGTCGAAACTGTTAGGGGAAGAGAAAGCATTGAGACTCTGTAGCAGTACAACTTTTATAAACTCTTGTACATACATTCATCTTAATAGAAAGAAAGTCACTTTTCCTGCATAATAACTTTCAGTGTGTTTATGGGTATCAGATGAATGTTATCTGTGTGTGTTTATGGATGTTGTAGATGCATGATATATTTCATCTACAGTAGGAAGATAGACTCCTATATCTTTTTTGAGTTTGAAATATCATTCGGGGTTCTTTAGGATGTGCAAGGAGTGCACAACAAAACATTGGAACTTCTGTAGCCAGCGCAAGGAGGGCGTATCTGAACTCTATGGTGTTAGAAAATAATGTGCTAGGAGGGTGCACCAGAGAGAGAACAACTCAGGGAAAACCTCAAGGTTATTGAATACCTTAGAGGGGAACTTGTGTCAAGGAAGCACCGAGATAAAAATTCACTAAGAATTCTATAGAGCTCTGTCAGGAAGGCATCAAGCATGTGCAAGGGTGCATAAGGAGAACTTTGTTTCGAGTTCAAGGAGAGAAGTGTCAAGGAGAAGACACACCAGAGTTATTGAACACTCTAGTAGACAGATGAGAGAGATATTTTAGAGTTTTTGAAGACTCTGAAGGAAAGGCTCTGCCAGGAGGGCTTTGAGAAAGTGCAAGGAGTGCACATAGCCAACAACTTTTTGAAGTGTGGGGGAGTTACTGAACACTCTGTAGGAGAGCTCGACAAGTGTGCATTGAGCGAATGCAAGGAGTGAGTTATTGAACCTGAAAGAGTTTAGGGTTCGAGAGGAATACTTGTGCAAGGCGTGCACCAGTCCAACGCTTAGACGAAGTGTTGAAATTATGAAGTCGTATCAAGGCTCAGTTGAGCACAATGAGTGCATAGAGGTGAACTTGTTCAAGTTGGAAATCTTAGAAGAGAGTTGAGTTTCCAAGAGGGCACCATAAAAGTATTTTGAAAAATGTATAAGGGATGAGTCTCTTAGAGATTCAAGAAAGTAAAAGCTCGAGAGGAATAGTGCCATTGTGCACATAATCTATGAAAAGAGTGCATAAGTCCGAGAACAGTTCAATTAAGTGGACTATGAGTCAAGTGCAAGGAGTGTGTAGAAGCAGACTTATTACAAGTCCCAAAGTTCAGGAGGAAAAGCACAAGTCAAGACTCAAAGTAGTCAAGCTAGTAGGAGAAGGTTCAGAAGCCGAACCTTTGGAAATTATCAAGAAATCCTTCATTCGAAGGAAGGCATAGAGAAATCAGAGGAGAAAGCTACAACAACCATTGGATTGGATGCAGAGACAGATCTGGACCATTGAATCCACATCCAGACATCCAAGGGATCATGTTGAGGAGAGGAACAAATCCCATCCGTCAGATATAGGCACAGAGGACCAACAACGGTTGGATCTAGAGCATATCGTCAACTTCAGGAAGAGCCACTTTAGAGGATTTGAGGTTCGAGCTTCAAAAACTCTTGAAGCCTGAAGTAGCAGAGAAGATCTTAGTTGGCCATCAGTTGGAGACACATGGTGAAATATTAGAATATCTGGGAGATAGAGATTCGGCAAGTTTTCAAAGAGCAGAGTGAAAACCTCATGAAGTTGCGAAGGGAAGAGAATATCCAGAACATCGGATCTAGAAGGACACGTGGAAGAAGATCTGCCATTTTGGAGAAAGTCACTTCGGAAGAAGTAGGAGGATGTCGAACTAGAACTCCTGAAGGTTGAAGAGTTGGAGTTCATCTGAACTATCCATTTGTTAGGGACATGTGTCAACAGATCTTCCACCTCAGAAGATAACCATTTCGGAAGGAGTAAGAGTTGAGAGTTGAAACTCTCGAAGCTCGAAGGGAGAAATCAATCATAGCCATCCATTGAGATAGGATACATGGAATTAGATCAATGTTTCATTGATTCACTAGTAGATAAAGACATAAGTAAGAGAAGCAAAGACTCACGAAGTCCGAAGTCATGAGGTCATCAGGACCATACGTGAGGGGGGACACTTGGCATAAGATTTGCTAGTCTAGAGACTCAGCACTCCAGAGGTTCTGTGGAGAAGTGTTTCAAAAATTCCTAAAGCATCGGATTTTGAACAATTAAGAGCCGTTGATTTAAGGATATGGAAAGGCCGATTGATCCTCACATCGATTTTGTTCGTGGTTTGGGGTTCATAGAGTTTGGTGACGGCTGCAGTTGAAACGATCGAATCCTAGAGTCTGGAGTGCCCAAGAGGTTTAGCCTTGAGTCATAACTCATGGTCTCATGGAGAGAGGGGCCTATCCCAGAGAGCTAGTGCATGATCATTAAATTTTTAAAAGGGGAAAAGAGCTCAACATGAGACCGCGGGATTCATACAACCTGCGCCAGAGGTGAAAGGGTCTTTGATAAGTTGAATTGGGTTCCAACAAGGACCCGAAGAGATAATTCAACTCAACGTTTGAATGATCCTTGACTGAGAGGTCACGCAGCCCCGAGGAGAGAGGGAGGTCTACATCAAGGACCATGGTGCGAGATTTGTAAAACACATGGGAATGATCCATATCATTTTCCAATGATGCAGAAATACAAGACATTACCCAAAAGTTCATATTGCAATTTTTGCAAATCAATGGGTCATGATGATAAGGATTGTAGAACGATGGAACTGGTGAGAGAAAGAACTTTAGATACTTATAGGGTGCAATCAGATATGATGAAAGGAAAAGCTACACCTCAATTCAACCAGGTAACACCACCATACAATAATGTGCAACAACAATACAAAAATGCGCAATCACAATATAATAATGCACAACCACAGTATAACACCGCAAAGTACAACCAAGTACCCTAGTACAATGCGCCACGAGGATATCAAGGTGGATATAGAGGTGGAGGATGAGGCAGAGGAGGATTTGGACGAGGCAAAAGACCAATAGTTTTCCACAACTTACAAAAACCACGACATTATTCAAGGGATTTTCCACTTCCACCAGTGACATGTATGTATTTTCGTGCAACAGACTATGACACAGAAGACTACCCAACACTCTTGGGAAAGATCCAGGAAAAAAGGAACCAGAACAACCAGAATATCCAAGGGATCTCTGCAGAATCCAGGGATGATGGGAGAAACATCAATATAGTCACTTGAGGAGGAGCCAACATAGGAACTGATGCAATACCAAAAGATGAAACTCAACACCAATGGGTTAAGAAGAGCATTGAGCCACATAAACAATTTGACATGCGGAAAGAAAAGGAAATATTTAAGGAGTCCAGAAAAAAGTTTCTCAAACATAATGTTTCATCTACATCAGTCATGCAACGAAATCAGAACCCACCAATATATGGGATTCCATTCTCAACACCATACCAATAAAGAAAAACTTCTAGAGAAAGTAAGTACCATAAAGATTTTCCTGCAATCCCGTGTTAAGTTATTGAATGATCCATTATCTGTTAAGGTATTAAAAAATATTGTAGAAAGATGTAACACAGAGGTAGAAGGGAAGTTAGAGCATAAAAAATTCGATCATCTCTATACAAAAAGAAGGACAAGCATAGAATTCATATTGAATGCTAATATTACGGATTTACACATGGGAGATGTTATACTGGATTTAGGTTGTGAAGTAAATGTATTACCTAAGAAGACATGGAAGTTTATGGGGGAACCTACCCTAGGTTATTCATCTGTCCAGTTGAAACTAGCAAATCAACAAAGAGTGTTACCTATTGTAAGGATTAAATATGTGACGTTAGATTTGGATGGAGTGCGCACTATGGAAGATTTTGAAGTGATAGAGATAGTGGATGACACAACACCTTACCCAACATTGCTTGGATTGGATTGGGAATTTGATAGCCAAGATATAATCAACCTGAAGACAATAAAAATGGATTTTGAATTAGGCGAATATAGATTCATTGCACAATTGGATCCTTCATAAGGGGAAAGGTTTGTATAGGACACTTGTTTGGATTTGGAAGAAATAAACCAGTTGTACAGAACCACCGCGTGAGAAGAGGATTATGTTAACCCAACTGCAGATGGGGTAGTTAGCTGGAGAAGAATTACAACATGTGCTTTTGACAAAGACACGGGTTTGGAGAATTGGCAACAATGATTACATGAAGTTTCGACAAGGAGGTGTGCAAGAATGGACCGTGTAGTAAGATGGGTTGGTACAAATATAAGAGAACCTCCTAGTTTTCATGGGATAAAGGACTTAGAGGAATTCTTGACAAAATACAAAGAGGAAGTTTTAGAAAATCAGAGGCTCGTAGCACCAGCTATTTCACTCAAGGAAACACTTGCAAGATGGTGGGGGGTGCACAAAGAAACAATCTAGGATCGGTATCAGTGTAAACGAATACTGCACATTAGATTTGGCACAGAACAAGGGAGCAATAAAATGAAGAGGTATAATGGGAAATGAACAACCATGAAACACTTGGATAAGTGTAGGACAGAATGGAGGATGACATCACTAGATGAATGGGCTCACCACTTTATACATACATTGGAAGGAATCCCAGGTAACTGGTACATAGATGAGGAGATTCGCAGAGGCACTACAGAATGGATAGAATTACAATAAAATTTTGTAGTAACTTTATCATTTGAACATGAGAACCCCAACATTGATTCAATGTTGAAGTTGATATGGGGAGTGATATTTATTTATGAACCATAGGTTGAAATCATGACAGAATATCAAAAATAGAACAAACATATAGTTAAAGACTTACTCTCATGCTATGATGTTGAAGAGGAAACACCAGATGAAGATGACCCATGCAACATTCAGATTACAAATATTGAGGGAGAAAGAGAAGTGGAATGTCCATCTTTGGAGTCAGAAGTATTTGTTGCACCAATAAAATTCAATAAAGTCAACATTGGGAGGAATGAAAATCCTAAAATGACAAGTATTGGAGACTATTGGGATGAGCAAAAAGTGGAAATAATAACATAGTTATTGCACGAATACAATGAATTTCTCCCAATGACCTTTACAGATATGAAAGGCATAGCATGAGAGCTAGGTGAGATTAATATACCCCTCAAACCTGAGGCTAGACCTGTCAGACAGAGACCTTACAGACTGAATCCAGTGTATAAGAAGAAAGTGAAAGTAGAAATTGACCGAATGTTGGAAGCTGGAATTATAGAACCAATAGAGGAATTTGAATGGATCAGTCCCATGGTAGTCCAAGAAAAGAAGAAAGATGGGATAAGAATTTGTGTAAATCTAAGGAAACTCAATGATGCTTGTTTACATGACCCTTTCCCTACCCCTTTTACAGATGAGGTCTTAGAGAATGTGGGAGGTTAGGAAGCATACTCATTTACAGATGGATTCTCAAGTTACCATAAGATCAAAATAGCTCCAGAGGACATATATAAGATTACTTTTGCTACAAAATGGGGATCCTACCAATATACATTCATGCCATTTGGACTGAATAATGAACCAACCATATTTTCAAGACTAGTCATATCTACTTTAAGGAATTCATACATCAGTTTCTAGAAGTATATCCGGATGACTGGACTATATATAGTTTGTTAAAGGACCATGTAGAAGTGTTAATACTCATGTTGGAAAGATGCAAGCAATGCCATATCTCATTAAACATCAAGAAATGCATTTTCAGTACACCTTTTGGGATATTGTTGGGACATATTGTGTGTAAACAAGGTTTACCGGTTGACCCTACTAATGTTGTAGTCATTGTGAATTTACCACTACCAAATTCAGTGTGTCAATTAAGATCCACAATGGGACATGCATGCTATTACATGAAATTTATAAAGGGGTATGCGCAAATTATTGCACCAATGGAAAAAATGTTAAAGAAGGAAACCATATTTCAGTGGAATGAGGACTGTTAGCAAGGATTGGACACTCTAAAGGAAAATATGGTCACAACACCTATACTAGTATTTTTAAATTGGGAAAAGACATTCATGTGCACGTAGATGCATCAACTATAGCACTCAGAGAAATTATGGTGTAGTCAGGAGCAAGGGACTTAGACCATCCTATATCCTTTGCAAGAAGAAAGTTGTCAGAACCTGAGCAAGATTATAACACCGCAAAAATAGAAGGCATAGCCATGGTATATGCACTTCAGAAATTCAGGCATTATTTACTGGGTAAACACTTTAAAATGTTCATAGACCATTATGCCCTCAAATATCTAGTCAAAAAGCTAGTTTTGGGGGGTAGGATCTATATATGGATATTAGTATTCCAAGAATTTGATTTCGAAGTGATAGTCAAACTAGGGAAGTTGAATGCGAGACCTGATCAAGACCTATCAAGGGTAACTAATAGAGAAGAACCTACTAATTTGGAAGACAACTTCCCCGATGCACAATTATTTTTAGTACACGTAGATGATGAATACTTTGTGGATATTGTTGAATAATTAAGTACAGGGGTTGCGCCACAAGACTTTAGCACTGCACAGAAGAAAAACCTGGTAGTCATAGCTCCAAACTGTCAACTCATTGCAGAACATTTATACAAGATGGGAATAGATAGTATTTTGAGAAGGTGTATTGGAACATGAACGACCCATAATTTTGGTAAAAACTCATGAAGGTATAACTGGAGGAAAATATGTAGGAAAATATACCATGCGGAAGGTATTGCGCATAGGATTATGGTGGCCAACAATCCATAAAGATGCCAAGGAATATTGCCAGAACTGTGATGTATGTCAGAGGGTTGGCAAACCCAAAAGAAGGGATGAGATGCCCCTAAGACCACAAGTGATTCTACAGGTATTTGAAAAATGGTAAATAGACTTCGTTGGACCTATTAATCCACCAAAAAAAAGGTGAGGAGCTAGATATATCATTACTACAACTTAATACTTAATGAGATGGAAAGAAGCAACACCAGTAAAAGATTGTGGAACACAGACAACAACAAACTTCTTGTTTGAGAAAGTGATTGCATATTTGGATGTCCCAAGATATTGATGAGTGACCAAGGAACTCATTTTATTAATAATACCATTAGGGCTATGATTGAGGAGTTTGAAGTCTATCACCAGAAGAATACACCATATCATTCTTAGGCAAATGGAATAGTAGAAGATTTCAATAAGATTTTAGAAAATGCATTGACTAAGATCTGCAATGTTAACAAGGATGATTGGGACTTGAATATACCAACAATATTGTGGGCATACATTACCACATGCACGAATTTGACAGGACATACACCATTCAAATTGGTGTATGGGTAGGAAGTAGTGGTGCCATTATAATTTCTGGTACCTAGTCTGCATGTAGCAACAATTACCAACATGACAAAAAGAGGCGCAGTAAAGGAGAGGTTAAGTCAACTAATGGAAATGGAAGAGTATAAGATTCTCGCAATATTTCACCAGGAAGTACATAAATCAAGAGACAAAGCCTGGCATGACATACATATTAAAAAGAAGAGTTTTAAGGAGGGAGACCTAGTTCTACTCTATGACAAGAAATTTTTGCAACACCTTGGTAAGTTTAGAATGCATTGGTTAGGGCCATATGAAGTAAATACTGTCACATATGGGGGATCTGTGCAACTAAAAGACTTGGGAGGAATAAAACTGAAATGAATGATCAATGATATTAGACTGAAACTGTATAGCGACAATTGACCTACTAACCTTTAAAAGTTAGAAAGTAGTAAGAAAGTCATGTATATAGTGTACTATAGTAGATATTAGGAAAGAAAACTCATAAAAATTAATAAAAAATCAGAAAAAGAACAAAAAAGGAATAGAAAAATAGAAAAAGAACAAAAACACAAAAAGAGGTAGAAGTTGACAGAACTATAGGAAAGTGCAAAAAAATTCATGCGCAAAAATCATTGCGGCAACATCAGAAGACAATGCGCATAAAAAATTACACTCGGTACAAATGCACACAAAAATTGAAAAACAATTATGACTGGGTCTATAACGTGCATAAAGCATGTGTTAATTCAACACTTCGTGATTTTTTGTCACATAGAAAGATACAAAGTATTTGCCCTAGCTATAATTCTATGAAGAAGCGAGTGAGTGTGGGAATTGGATATAATATGACACCACCAAAGTTTGACACTCTAGGCCATTATGTACGGGTTACTCGAAAGGGACAAAGGCACAAGGAAACAATGAGACAACCCATAAATGTGGTCGAACTTGAATATGTCACCACTTTGGACACATAGTCGATCATACCGACATGGGTTGAAGAGGAAACATCGACAATGCCGCAAGGGAAAGTAGGACAGAGTTCCGGGACTCAAAATGGTATCCTAAACCCTAATCCTAAAATGCCCGCTAAACCTGATGAAACAATGGTTACAGACATGGACATGACAGAGAAGAGGTGTTGGTCATGGACATCATTGACCGAATGGAATCTGAGAGGGAAGAAGAGGATGCAGAAACAACATAGGTAGTTCCATCTATTGTTGGGCAGAAACGAAAGGCGTAGGATGCCACAGACATCACACTCCCATATCTCCCAGACACAATGGTCATTGTGGACGATATGCTGGGAAAAGTACCAAAATGTAGGTACTCAGACCATGATGTGTGCGATGTGACCAAATTCCCAGATTTGGCTAAAGATACTTACTTAGAAAACACAGGGGAAATTGGACCCCTAGGTAAACCAATAATGGAGCCCGCGTAGTGGATAATGAGGTTGTACAACTCTGGCATAATGAACCTCTTGGATATACCACACTTTAGGCACGGTAAAAATTTCAGGCTTTAAGTCAAACCACTAGTATCCTGAGTACATGATGACATCCTTTGGATGGATAGGCCAGTACATCTGGATGTGACATTGATCACCAAGATCATAGGATTACCTACAGTCGATGCAAAGCTAGAGGAGTACTTGGACAACAAGGCACGTGAGAAGGAAATAACTGATCTGGTCAAAGAAATTTTTGGCACCAATTGGGGAAACATGGGCATTGTGCTGAAGGTTATTAATGACAATGCAAAAAGGTTCACCAAAAATCTTATGGATTGCAATCTACTGAGGAAATGCATAAAAGAATAAGCTCCAACAAGATTTATAGCAGTAGCCACGTAGTGCACGAAAGGAGTGATGTCTAGTTGGACACCGTACCTGTTGAACCATTTTTTAGTTGATTGCAAATATGCATAGGATAATGGAATCAAGTTGCATTACTCTTGGCTTATCATTCTTATAGCTTTGGAAGGGTGGCAGGATCCAAAGTTTTCAACCTTCCTGGATAGGAAAGGAAAATTCTATGCGACCAGATATGAGTCCCTCTAGCAGGCCAAGGATAATAAAACTCAACAAGACAATAACACAATACTCACAATGTTGTTGGAAAAAATACAACAACGCACAACCAATGTGTGGCGCATACCTATGGAGGTAATCCAAGAAATCGAAGGGATAGACAGGTTCAAGGAATCTAGGAATCACATGTGGATACAGGCCACAAGGGATCCAAAGAAGGCATGGCTAAAAATGGAATATTGTGTCACCAAGGAGGAATTGACTGGATAATTAGAGACTCGCCTGCATAGTGGAAGTTGCTAGTAAAAAAAATAGCAACAAATCCAACCACGACACAATCCACCAAGCCCAAGGAAAATGTTGAAGCAGGTTCCTCAGCAAAAGCAAACAACCTAGTCGATAACACTAGAAATGCTGCAGCACAGAATCAACCATCAAGAAGAAACACAGTGCCTAAATTACCAAGGAGGAAAACAACAATGACAAGGATAGACAACCAACAAAAGACCAGAAAGGGGGATACATCACAGGCTAGTCAAGAAAGGGTCCAGGTTACAAAAAGTGGGGTGCAACCCTCATAGACAATAAGGAATCCAGTGTAGGTAGTAGAGGCATGCAAAAAGAGGAAGTATGTCACAGAAGACCCATTCATCACCTTAATAGAGGATGATGTTGAATTCATCGTGGACAAGGTCCAAGATAGGGGGGAAGAGATGATCCATATTATAGAGTTAGAAAGAGAAGATATCATGGCCAAGCTCATAGAATTCCATGAAATTCTACAACAAGTATGGAGTCAAGAAGGACCACAGGCCACAACACAACAATAGGAAAAGACCAATGATCCCCTGCATAGAAAGAAGGAGAGGAGACAATACAATTTGTAGTACAAGGTAGGGAGACATTCATAGTCTCTCACTAAATGATCAGAATGGATCATGAGACTGTGTAGAAACCCATGGGGGAAGTGGATCAATTTGAATTCATCATGGTGAAAATACCCACCAAGGAACTATATGGACTCCAAGCCAGCATAATGCAAGAAGTGCAATCCAGAGATCACATGGATGCGACTAACTTGGAGGTGGGTAGGGGAGTCACTAAAATGTTACAAATCACATGCGACCAACTGAACACGGAGAAGGAAGAGGAGAAAGAATGCGCAAATAATCTGAAACATGGACTAACAATGGTATATTATCGCATCCCAAACAACGTGCAAGCACTAGAGAGGAGTGTAGAGGAGAAGATCAAAATGATTTCACAAATAATTGATGGATATAAGTACGAAATCGAGGAGCTCAAAGAAAAGTTTAATCCTACGAATCCTCCAAAGGTTCGAGAACAGAGAGAACAACAATCAGAACTCTATGTAGCAAATATGGTGAAAGAAGTAAGGGAAGTAGAAGATTTATTCCGCAGAACTGCGCAGATATGGACCATTTTAGAGGAATATGAAAATGTCCAACAGTGGGACCAACAAGATGAGAAAATCAGTGTTGCCATATAGGAGATAAAGCAATGGAAGAAAAAAATGAGTATCACAGAGTGCTTGAAGGGAACTCAAGAAATGAGGACTCTGCAGACAGAGTTAAAGACAACTCAGACAAATAAGAAAGAAAGCAGACCCAATTGGAACCCCTCTAGGAACAAGTAGAACAAATGATTGCGCAGTTGGAGGAAGAGAAGATGAGTATGGCACATGCACAGTCAGAGGGAACAATATTACTACAGGAAGAGATAACAGTGTAGACAGTCGATGCACTAACAGAAAAAGATTCACAGATGAGGACAAAAGGAAAGGAACTAGCAGAGAAGTTCCATAGTTTGGAAAAGGCAGTACAGGGAGTGCCCACCACCTAAGTGGCTCGGGATGAGCCACTTGTCAATGTTGGGGGCCTGTTGGGCACAAACCTACTTTGAGAAGGAAGTTTATTTTGGGTGCAGGCCTATTTTTGGAGAAGTATCTATTTTGGGGAAAGACCTATTTTTGGAATGGAAGACCTAATTTTGGAGCGTGTGCAACATGTGGCAATAAAGAAGCATGCAGAAAAAGAAAGAAAAATAGCACGCATGAGGAAAAGCAATGTGGCATGTAGGCATACAATCCTAACCATGATAGGGTTATGGTTTTTGATAAGGATTTTAACATCTATATGCCTATAAAATATCATAAATAAGGGCCTAGGAGGCCTAGGAAAGGAGTGTGTGTATGTGTGTGAGATAGAGAGATATCACATCATAACAGAGAGAGTTGATTATCATGATTTGGTGGGATTGTTGATTTCAATAAGTCTAGTAGAAGAGTCTAATAAGCTAGTTTTTTAAGGTTGGGTCATAAGCTGAGGAGCCTGGTGTGATATAGTCCACCTCACAGAGGGTTCTTACCCTCACCCTTGATTGTATTACTAGATATGTAATGCACGCAGTGAAATATTTTGTAACAGATTAAATTAAAGATAAAAGAAGCCATATATTTGTGGACATATCCCTAGGAGGGAGTGAACCACGATAAACCTTATGTTATGTGTGAGTGTTAATGAATGTTTACTTTTTTTTTATCATTAGCTTATGAATGAATGGTTAAACTAGAAATATCAACATGCATGCATAGGTTTAAAGATGAATAAATTATGGAAGTAATTGAATGAGTAACAAAGATAAGGTATAAGGAAGAAATAAATCACTCCCAGATCCCCACTCATTCCTATACTGTAAACACTTAAGTATTGTAGTCACCCATAAAATCTATCTCAAGTGAGACTGCATTGTGCACCTTGTGAGCAGCATTGCCTTCTGGTCTACTAGGATGGTCGATATTTTTTGAGGGGTTTTGTTGGAAACCTCTTGAGATCCAAACCTAGGTTAGTCAAAGAAGAAGTAGGGAACCAACCAACACTCATGTTATTCAAAGTGCTCAATGGAATATAGGCAAAGGAATAGATCATGTAGTGAATGAAATAGTGAAAGTTTATTCACTCCCAAAAAAACCAATATATAGATTAAGAAATACATTGGAGTCAGATCTATTATAAAAGGAATTAACTATCAAAATGTTAGAAATTAGATAAAGAGATGGGCTTAATGCATACATGGATATAGAGTGCATCATCTACATGGATTATCTATGAAATTATAGAGTAATGTTTCCCTTATGGTTATCCGAGTGCGGAGAGGAAACATGGTATGAAGGGCATCACTTCAAGGGTAAAGCAATGGAGGTGCACATAAGTGAGAAGTGTTGGTTGAGGCATAAAACAATATACTGTGGGAATATTGGATCTATAATGATGCAATAAAACTCCTAGCAGAGGAATTACTCAACGCTAAATGTATTAGATACTAGATGAATCTCATGAGTAAATAAAGATAGTTGAAAGGTACCATTAGATGGATACCAAGTTACACATAGTCTTCTGCAACATTCGAGGAACTATGAAAACAATGGGAAGGATGTTGAGTACATTCCAAAGAGATGAGTGCATTGACAGAGTACATTGGGATGTCAATACAAAAAGATTCAAACATGGATAAGAAGGCATAGGTGCATCATTATGGCATGATGGAAGTTGACTATGCAAGTCATGTTGAAAGTAGATGGGTCAGGACATGAGAAAGTAATGTTTCATTAAGTAACTCCAACTATTGATATGTTCAGTCAAGGAAAGGATGAATCATTTTTTTTTCAATAAAGAAATTGGTGTTAAATATCCAAAATTAATTAGAGAGCATGGCTGAAAATGTATTTTGGTCATGTAGGAGTTGGATTAGAGGGATCCAAGTAATAGTGGAATGTTGAAAATTAATATCAACATAATATATGTCTACAAGTGTACAAAGTAGATAAGAAAGTTTGGGATGGAAAAGCACTCAAGATAGAGAACAATCAGGCACATTGTTTTCTTTTGTAAGAACTCAAGAAGATTCAGGAATTCAGGAAGAATTGAGGACTTCTAGGAACAAAAAAGAAAAGTGATACAAGGAGAAAGAGGTTGTTGCAATTACTGTAGCAACAATTATGTTATGGCTTGCTGGACAACCATACATAGTACATGAAATTGACATGAAAATGCATTTAGGAGCATGCTAATAATGCATTATTAGTGCATACAAATATGAATTGATGAATGCCAATTTGTTAATATACATATATAACATAATAAGACTAGGATTAGTCTATTGTTGAATATATATTAATATGAAAGATGTTAATGGTGGTTGTTGTACCAGGAAAGAGAGAATTCTTGCATGTATGTAAGTGCTTCTACTAATGTTGCTGCATATAGAAGGAAGAAACATAAAGCTAAATAGTGGATTATAAGGCTTATAATAGAAGCATGGGAGCTTCTATTGTTATCAACTATCTAGGTAGCATTAAATTCATTTAATGGAAGTTATGCAGGTATGAGTTTTATGTACTCTTATTGCATAATTGATGAAGGGAATTTAGGTAAGAATTTCCTTAGCCATATTTATTTTATAAAATCACATTATTGTATTACTTGAATTCCTTAATGTGGATAAAATACCAGGTGTGGTAAAGGTTGGAGGCATGTAATGATTATAAAATATTTTTAGATTTTGAATGTATACACTAACATCGTGGCATGTCATTTTAATTGGTTATGAGCTAATAACCAAAGCAATAAAAGGTATGAACATGTTATAGGAATGGATGCCAGAAAAGCTAGTCATGTAAGAGACCATGACATGGTTGGTTATGACAAGGTATGGTTCTGGAAAGGCTATATACGACATAAATATCCCATAAACTTCCTACTTCTAAATAATAATTGGAATGCAACCTTTTTTCTAACACTAATGAACACTATAGAATTATATTCTTGGTGTGGTGTTCGGGTATTGAGAAGACAATAGGAAGCGTATGGAGAATGTGTCAATGAATTGACCATACTTCCAATTTACCAATGGTGAGATACATGACTTAGATATAGAACATTATGAAAATCAATGGGAAGATGCATTGAATAGATATGCATTGCGAATTGCACTTATGCAGGACAAAATTGTTATGCTTGAGTGCATTGTTGGATACATTTTTGTGAATGCATGCATACATGATATATAATGGAAATGATTATGCTGGCAATTGAAACGTTATAATTATTACTAACGTGTGGAGTTGAGGACATTTAGGGGATGTTGGACATTGCAACATGAAAGTTGCAAGTCAAGTAGTCACATGAGCATTGACTATAGGAATTTTATGTTCAAGAAATAAAGTAATAATGGATAGAAAAGGAAAAGCATAATTGTTGAACATGCACCTGCATAGAATGATAATTTCATTATATTAAATAAATATTTTGATGGTTGTTATTTAATTGATAAGTGTAGACAATTCTGAAATCACTTGTAAGCCTTTGCAAGTATTACAATATAATTTTATGGTACATGAAATACTAATCATTTGTTTGGTTGAATGCAAGATGGAAAGATTGCAGGAAAAATGGTCTCAAATGTGGCATTGCTGAAATCCATAAGAAAGACTAAATCTTGTTGTTGCAACAACCAAGAAAATTATGAGAGGGAATCTCATACTTGGGGAAAAGTTGAATTTACTTATGAAATAAATTTGAATTTCTAAATGAAGTTTTTATAATATCCTCTCATAATGAATGTATGTGTGTGATACAGATGAGATAATATTTGTTAAATATGGAATTCTAGGAAAGAACAACTATTGTTAGAGACATTGGAGCCTTATAAATGTAGAAACTTGGTGGGATTCTGGTAATGAGTTAGTACTCTCCTGGTGTGTGAAATCCTTGGCAAGATGGATCGCTGAGGGACTGTGCAGTAGTGAAGGGATACTCGATCCTAGAAGGGTGAGTGAAACAAGGAAGAGGCAACTCAAGGATGCTTATGGCATGGTAGTTGTCATAATGAGGGTGTGCCAAATGAAACAATGAGGTGAATTATTTCATGAAGCATCTCTATGGAATAGATAAAATGACTTCCAGTTGCAGTATGAATACATGAATTAGTGCTTGAAAGAAGAGCACCAGGTGGATAACAAGCTTCATTAGCAAAATCATGGATCTTTTTGAGGAATTTTGAATTGTACTTGGCATATAATGCACCAAGGATAGTGCATAAATAAGGGGGAGGGGAATGAAATACCACTAGGATGAACCCAAAATTGTAAATGTAAATTTAAATTACACATATAAGCTAGTGAGCCGATGATACAAGGTCTTTGGTGTAGTTATGCATGCATTGAGTCAGTTTGAGGGAGTCTCATACCAAAGAAGTGTGTACATGATATAATGTATCATGCACATGTGTAAGTGAGCATGGAAGGCGCACCAAAAAAAGAGTGCACACATCCCAGAGTTACGCGCACAATGGTTTGAGTGCATGAGCTTTATGTCCAATGAGGTTATTATATGCTAGAATGCTTATATGATTATTAGGCTAGAGAGCTTAGATGTTGAAGGACAACATGCCTATATTGAAATCGTAAATCATACTCATATTATTAATAGAGTATGCCACTACTGTAGACCAACCAAAAAAAGAGATGGGGGGCTAAACTCCACTAGATAGGAAAGGGGGGATAAAAGTCTAGGAAAATGGGCTATGCTAGGGGGATTAATCCCAATGGAATATTATATTAATATTACTAAAAAGTTAAAGTATGGATATAAATTTATATATATACCCTAAGTTTCTAAAGGGGGAACAAGAGAGTCCCTTGGGTGCCATGTGTCATAAAAGGCATATGCATATATATAGTAGGGATATTTAGTGTATTTCCCATCATTCCTAGATTATTCACTCATGATTTCCTACCATCCACTCATCCATGCTACCATCCGTACCTATACCCGATTTGATTGTTGGTCGAAGATGTGAGTTGTCAGGCCCGTGGTCGAAGAAGTGGGTTGTCAGGACCATAGGAATTTCTCTCCAGGTGAGATATTTTCTATGTTGAAGAAGAGGGTTGTCAGGACCGTGAGTAGTTTGTCTAGGTGAGAAACTACTTGGAATCATTCCATGGTGCGATGGGAAATAACTACAGGGCTATGAGAATTCATGTTTGACCTATTGTTGAAGCCTCAAAGGGAAGTGGGGCAGTTGAGGGACTGTTGAGGAGAGAAGGGGCACACTTCCTAGGTGGGACAGGCATGTAGGGAATGGGAGACTATGGGCTAGTTACAATAGTTGGGCACCTTGGACTAAGGAATTATACTACTTGTTAGACCTTAGATTGGATTAGTATTCCCTTTTCCTTGGTAGATTTTAGCCCCATCTCGAGGGTGACCCAGTGTTAATATTATGAGTAGTGTGGTCTATGGTTGGGAGGAACATGGAAGGTATGCATGCATTTGGTGTATATTTCATGAGATAAGTTTCTTTCATGTGATTATTTCAATTTCTGTGTGTGTGCAATTATAAATTTATGTCAAGGAATATCTGTTATTCAATTCTATATATGAATTGTTATTTTTGCATGCATATCGGTATTATTTCCACTTAACTCTATTCATATTCAAAATTCACTATTTAATTTAATGGTATTAGAATTTAGAAATTTCATGGAGCATATCCCAGTTGGTGGTTGGGGATGCTACATTGCATATTAATTTAAATTTTTAGGTACTAAAGGGGTATATGATCAATGTGTATGATGGTCTCTTTTCCTAGGAGGAAATTATTCCACTTCTTCATCTCCTACACAATATAAAAGAGCTCTTTATCATAGGTCAGGTAGTCAAATATCACTCCATCAAACAACTATAAATGGTAACACACCTCTCTTCCTCCTTGCATAAGCACTACCCCTAATGCATATACACTTGCATCCTCTTCCAACTCAAATGGTCATTGTAAGTTAGGCATGAATAAGATTGAAGAACTATTGATCTTCTTATTTAGTTCTTCAAATTCTCATTGTTGTGGATTTTCCTAATGAAAACTCTTTCCCTTGGTGGTCATGGTGTGCTATGGTGCCATTATTGCTAAAATGTTTGTGATGAAATTCCTGAAGTATTGAGCTTCTCCAATAAAAATATTAACTCTATCAAGATGGTGGAAATAAGAATTTGGTTAATGGATGCAATATTTTCTAGATCCACCCTTAGATATCCTGCAACAATCACCTTTCTTCATCCTTGCATAATCATTGCCCCTAATGCATATCCACTTGCATCCTTTTCCAACTCAAATGGCCATTGTAATTTAGGAATGAATAAGACTGAATAACTATTGATCTTCCTCTTTTAGGTATTCACATGCTCATTGTTGTGTCTTTCCCTAATGAAAACGATTTCCTTTGGTGGTCGTGGCGTGCAATGGTGTCGTTATTGTTGAAATTATTGTGATGAAATTTCTCAAGTATTGAGCTTCTCCCATAAAAATATTGACTTCTATCAAGATGGTGGAAATAATCCATTGGTTAATGTATGCAATCTTGTCTAGATCCACCCTTATATCTCCTCCAACGATCATATGTACTATATAGATTAAGGGTTCCTTCCCAAATGCACATTAATATTGGAAAGACAATAAAATGGAAGTATGTACAATATCAAGTTTTACATTGCAACAACTCCTCCAAGATATCCTATCCATCCTCTTGGATATCACATAATCATTGGTATGATTCTCTTAATTTTCCTTATTTTCTAATCTATCACATAAGGAATTTAAATAATTTTCCATTTGAGAGCTAACTCAAAAATCCAAGGAGAAGATCACTCACTAGATCCACTAAATTGGGATCTCCAAAAATTTTAGAGAGAAAATGTCTCTCAAGGATTTTAGGAAGAAAATATCTCTCAAGATCCATCAAATTAGGATATTGGTTTGAGAAAATATCTCAACCATCCATGAGACTCTCAACTTCTCCTTGAGATTAGGAAACTAGATGTGAAGTGGATTCTCACACTAAATTGATATCCTTTTTTCAATAAAAATGAATAATACATGTGCACATAGTATTTTGACCTTCATATGGTAAATCTCTCCCCCAACATGTCTAGGGATCATGAAAAACAATCCCTCACTTAAGTGTGACACATAAGTGTGTAACAGTGATGTACTAGGTCTAATTGCTCCTCACTATAAAAAATGTTGCGACAACTTCTTCACTTTGTCCGCTTCTTTAATGGAATACTTATATAGCTCAATGTTTGGTACTAGAAAATATAGAAACAACTAAATCTCATGCAAACCTCTCTCTTGGGTGGAAGCCCCTAAGGTTCTTGGAACTCCTCATTGTAGGCATCAATTAATTTCCATAGCTATCATTTCTACTTACCACTATATACTTCCAAGGATTCCTTAATATCCACTTCACTACCTTCTCCTTTCTTCTTTCCCTATCTAAAATAAAATAAGAGAAACTTCCTTTTTCCGCCAATTATTCTCCTTTCATGGTGAGCACTGATCAAAGAGTTTTTCCTTGTCCTTGTGTGCATTTATGGAAAATTCCTTCACATACTTGACAAGACAACATTGTTTTACTCTCTTGATAAATATGGACTATCTCATGTAAACATATGGGATTCCCAAGATGAATTTGCACACAATCAAAGGAACCACACCTGATACCACTTCTTCCACAAAGTTATGGTTAATGGGAAACTTAAATCTACATATATTTTCCATTCTCAATCCTATATATTGTCTTACCTAGCCAAGGGGAATGGATGTGGATGTCCATGAGTCTTCATGCCAAGTTTCTCAACCACCTATGTAGAGATCATTGAAAAAGTAATACACATTACTCTATTTCATGTGGATGTTGATGTAGAACATCTCCATCATCTCCTTTTCTTCCTTCTGACTACAAAAAACCAATGATACCTCATTTTGAAGGGTAGTGCAATTGATTTTTCCTTCTAGTTATGAGGTATTATCTACCCTCTCTTCATAATCTACAAATATCAAATATTTGTTCTTCTTCCTCCTCTGGAAATTCTTGGGGCCTTTCTTAAGGTGTGGTTTCGGTAGTCTTCCTCAATGTGTCCATTTTTTTCTCAAGCATTACATTTCTTAATGGAAGGTGTTGTTCTTGTGTTGATGCCAATATTATTCTTAGTCCACTTCAATATTCTTCTTTTTCTTCTCTTCTCTTTTTTATTCTTATGGTTTTGTTTGTTTGTATGTGTCAACTTGTTTCTTCCACTTGTCTCCTTCAATGTATTGTTCTTGAAAACTTGCTTCATCAATCGTCTTAGGCTTGGATAACATCTATTTTTGTTGAATATAAGGAAGAAATGATCCCAAGTAATTGATCAACATATTTTGGATTTTAATAGAAACACCTAGTCCAACAACTCTCCTCCTGAACTCTTTTGTGAACTCCAGAACTAATTCCCCGTGCCTCTTCTTGAATTTATTCCATGTAAATTGTTGGTTATTCTGATAGCCAATTGGATAGAAATAGAATTTTATCATGTTCTTGAACACTTCCTAATTGGTCATTGATGGCTCATTTTCTAGTGCTCTTTCCTTTGCATCACTCTACCACCATGCCAAAGTGTTATAGGATAAATCGGTAGGTGCGAACACTAACTGATCTCCCTAGATCCACCTAGATCTAGAACAAAACACACCAAAACATGACACTTTCCTTAAGTTTTAGATATTGAATTTACTAACTAAAGAGGGATAGGTGAGATACCATTTAAATGCCACTTCCTCTTGCCATCGCCATCTTAGCTCCGTTCCAATGCTCATACAACGGTGAACCTGCAAAAGAACACAACCAACCAAAGTGATAGTAATAGCATAAACTCAATATAAACCTATGTATGTGATCAAGAAATCATACAATAAAACACAACAAGCTTTATAGGAAAGAATCATATTACTATATCATATTAAATGTGAAAGAGAGATTACAACCATGGCGTTGATGTCGTAAGGTCCCTTCCAACTATCCTTCGTTCCCCACACACTTCCATTCCAAGAATTCTGAGAGCACAGATCTGATAATATTCACAATCTATCTTGACAAAGGCAAAACTCAAAGACACTCCACCCAAGCCAATAATTCCAAGCCAAATCGAACTTACTTTCTGTTAGGACCCTACAATGTACCTTTTTGCCCACACTTTTTTCCACCATTACACTCTTGTTTCACTCACATTTAAACCCATATTATCACTTTACCCTATCTTTCCAAAGGTATACAACGTCTCTTCTCTTTACTATATGTTTAATATGTTTTGCATATAATTTTACATTACTTTCGTACTTAACCATTGATCAGAAATGTATAAGTACTGAAACAGTTCAAACTGCAGATTAGCATTGAGGCCTATTGCTGAAACAGTTAAAGCATGCAAACCTTATGGCTGAAACAGTCAGTGGACTATGATGCTGAAACAACAACTCACACAGAAGAAGTTGTTACACTCTCCATGGTCTATGATGATGAAACAACAACTGCTACACTCTCCGTGGTCTATGATGTTGAAACAACAACTGCTACACTCTCTGTGGTCAACGATGCTGAAACAACAACTCACATAGAAGAAGTTGTTACACAGTCCGTGGTCTACGATGCCGAAACAACAACTCATACAGAAGAAGTTGTCACACCCTCCGTGGTCTACGATGCTAAAAAAACAACACAAAACTGTTACATTGACCACAACAGCCGCAACTTGAGCTAGCACTAACCATCGTTGCTGCCTGAGACCAAGTTGCTGAAACAGTTAGAACACAAATCCTGTGGCTGAAACAGCCCGTGATTTGCGATGCCGAAACAACATACAACAACAGTAACAAGAAGACAAATAAAGAAGATGTTACTCCAGCCGCAACAACAACACCCCACTCATCACTTGTAATAGCATTCTGTTACGGGAGACTAGGATACCCTGTTCTAGTATAGAAATAGGATCTGACTAAGAATAGGATTCAGATATGCAAATGTAATTGGATGATCAAATTATATCGAGGGGATTCTCCTCTTTAAATAAGAGGAAATCATCATTAGAGAGGACCTTCTGTTTTAGCTAAGAAAGGATTTTATGGAGAAGGACGTGTTTTACTTCAGATTTTAATATGATACAGTTGACAGATGAATAAAAGACTGTTCTGAGTATTTCTCTCTAGTTCCTTTCGTTTCAGGGGAATCTTGTGAGAAGGGAGGGCCCACCTTCTTCACAAGATTCACCCATTAGCTTTGTAGAGTGTTAGTGTTATTTTTGTTCATGCCTTGATTAAATTTTGTTTTGCTGAAACACTACTTTATTGAACTCTGTTTTGCTGAAACACTACTTTATTGAACTCTGTTTTGCTAAAACACTACTTTACTGAACTCTGTCTTGCTGTTACATTGTTTTCATATGATTCATGCTTGGGTAATTGTTAATCATTCTAGTTAGCAATCCTGCTTGGTGAATTTATGAAATCTTGATAATCAGAGACAGGTGCTGAAGGTTCCTACTTCGGGAATAGGGTCTTGTTCTCTATTAGAGATAGTTAGCCTTCAGTGTATGTCAATTATTTTAATAAGTTCATGAAAGTGTGCTAATCAGAAACAGGTGCTGAAGATTCCTGCTTAGGGAATAAGGTCATGTTCTCTGTTAGAGATAGTTAGCCTTCAGTGTGTGTCAATTATTTCAGTTAAGCAATGAGTTCATGAAGTGTGATGATCGAAAATAGGTGTTGAAGATTCCTGCTTTGGGAATAGGGTCATGTTCTCTGTTACAAGATAGTTGGTCTTTTCTGTTGCAACATCTTGTTGTTACTGTAATCCAGGATTCTTTAATTAATCATTCCTTTAAACTTTGAACTCTGCAATAGGTAGGTTGCTTTCCTGTAATTCAAGTTAGAACTTCAGTTTGTTCAAGGCAAAGTGTGATTAATATGTTTTTACTACAACTCTAGGTTGCTTTTGAGATTGAGCATATATAGTGCGTGA
>ML818843.1:9697-22472 GCA_009831015.1 Picea engelmannii
ATATATACGGCCCTTATTCTCATTATAATATTCATCAAATCTTATTCTATTACTTATTACTTGTCCTATATGGATTTTAACCTATTGTCCTTTTTACATTGGATATTTCTGTAAGTGAACCGGGTTTGTTCACCTCATTTGGTATCAGAGCAAGTCTGATCTAAGCGTTTGGCCCATAGACCTTTGGTCAAAATTCATTTCCCTTGGCAACGTCATTACAGGCCCTTGCCCACTCAGATTTTCGGAGTTCTTGGAACTCCAGGTCCTTGACCACATTAGGCCCTTGGCCATTTACTGACCAAAAATTCCAGTGAAAATAATATCAGTCCGCTACAAAGAAGATCAAATCAGAGTAAATCTAGAGAAGATAGCTACCAAAACATTAAAGGTCTATTTTATTGGACAAAAACAGAGTAATTCTGGAGAAGATAGTTTGTTGCCAAACATATAAAGGCCTGTTATAGTAGACACAAGATCATTATCATCGTAAGGAAAAGAGCCTCGATACGGAAATCACTGCTACACAAAATCACTGCTGCACAAAAGAAAAATCACTACGACTAAAGGAAGACGCCATTGTGACTGACCAGCTAAGCTTACGGAAGCCCCTTTTTATTTTTCCAATCTCTCAAATTTTGGGTTTGGGCGTCAGCCACTGTTGAAATCGTCGTTGTCAAGAGCCATCAGGGTCACATTTAAAACAAGTAGTCATATCTTGAATTAACAAATTAAATTCACTCCAAACAAATATGTTATTCAGTCAACGAGTGAGAAAATTTGTATCCAAGTGAAGCAACTATGCACTTAAATAAAATCAAAGTAATATCAAAGGAGCCATATATTTTCAGTGTATATCACCACAAAACCACCGCAAATATTTGATTTCAAAAACAACACCATTATTCGAAATCCAAGTCAAATGATGGTTGGTGGGATAATTGTAGCAGTTTAAAAATACAATCAAGAAATTATAAGGGTATTCTATTATGAAAGGAGTCTAGAGGTGTTGAGTTTTGTAGCTCAGGAGATCTTCTTCATGTGTTTGATGTCTTAGCATGGGGAGCACATAAAATGGTCCCTAGGCATAACCTTTATTTTATAAAGTTTAAGTGACTTTTTAATTTATGAAGGATAAAGTGATTTTTAAGTTGTGTCAATGAGAGATTAAAACACAACCGTAGATCTTGAAAGGGCTATAATCTCATCCATTAGATCTAAAATAACTTCCTAACTTCCTCATGAAGAGATAAAAATGAGAACTAGGGAAAAGACATTACATTATTATGCATTTAATGTTGAGAGAGAGAAGAGAAGAACTGAAGAAAGAGAGAGGAGCAACAAGAGGGGGCACAAATTCCAAGGAGGGTTAGTGGCACAAGTCCCAAGAAATTTTCAACATTTATGAGAACAGTACCGTACAACATTTAATGCAAGTCATACAATACAGATTCAACAGGTTGTACAGCTAAGTCTAGCACAGAAATTGAGGCCAAGGATAAAGGCACATATTTCAAGTCATTTGTTGTGGAGAAAATCCGTACAGTTCGTACTAAAAGTACAGCAGAACCTTGGCACAATTTTCAAGTATTTGGTGCACAAGTTTCAAGATAAGTACAGTCATTTATTGCTAGAAAAATTGATTGCTGTAAACTCAGAAATTTCTGCGAGTTCATAATAAAAATCTTTCTCTTGTATTGCTTTTCCCTTTGGGTTTTTTCCAGGGGCATTGCCCAGAAATATCTGTCATTGAATGTGTTTGTACTTTCTTATTTTCCGCATCAGTATCAGTTAAACAATTCAATGTGTTTCCAGTTATAAGTTCAATTTTATTTCTGCATTTATGAATGAGTATTAAACTATGAAAGATTTATTGAAACTGAAAACCAGTCTATTGGGTATAGAAAATTTACATGGTATCAAAGTATTGATACTGAGAGGGGAAACCAAATAAGAAAGACATGAGCAAAGTAAAATGCTTTGCATGTCATAAAACAGACCACTATGCTAGTCAATGTCCAAAAAGAAGAAGGACAAGAAGGATGCACAAGTAGCAGCATCAGATGTGTTAATTTTAGAGCAGCTATTCAGTTTCTTTTCAGTTTATTAGATAACAATAGCATAGGTAGGATCACTGAGAGAAACACAATCACAAGATACACAACATTTATCCTGGGAAACCCTCATGGGGGAGAAAACGCAGCAAAAGCTTCTTTAATCTAGATTGTCAATACAATGCCAGGATAAAAGACCAAACACTGGAGAATAACCAAGACCGAGCAATGTGCCTCTCTCTTCCTTCTTCTCCCAACTGCAGCTATCTCCAAACTTGCGCACTTGTTGAGTGACTTGAGTGAGTGAGCTAATGAGGCGCTAGCCTCTCTTATTTATACTGGTTGGCAGGCGCTAGGGAGGTGTATCTTCATCAAGCAGGGCCGACTTCTTCTCTTAGTAGCTAAAACCACTTTAATTAGGCCTGGGGGCCGACTTCTTAATTAGCAGCATATAATTAGGGTTTGACCAATCCATAAAAGGGGATTTGGTCATTTACAAAGCTCGACATAATCAATCCACAAAAGGGGATTGATCTAATTAATAATAACTCAATAATAAGTAGAATATTCTTTGCAGTTATAATATTTCAACACTCCCCCTTAACGAGAAGGGCATTCTACAATACAGCATCATCGAAGAGAGAGGGCAGCAACATCATCAACGTCTTGAACACTGACTGGCATATCTATAAATCATCGGAAGTTTTTCTCATCATCAATATCATCATCCACAACATGGAGCTGGAATGGCATCATCATCATCTGCATCAACATCAATTAGTTTAACACTAATACATCATCATAATCAATAAAAGCATGAGGTTGATACAACATCAACAAAAACAACATCATCAACATGAGGCTGAGATAACATCGTAGTCAGCATGAGGTTGATACATCATCAACAACATCATCATCATCACAGCACAAAGGCTGGAGCAACAACATCATCACAACACGAAGGCTGGAGCAACAACATCATCATCATCATAGGGAAACAGAATGAGGCAGTTGTAACAACATTTTGTGGTACTCTGACAATCCCTAAGGAGCTTTCCAAGAATCATAAAATTCCCTAGGATATAAAATCCTAACGGGATCTGCCCAAGAATCATAAGATCCCTAGGATTATAAAAATCCTAACGGAGCTACCACTATTGACCACAACTAGCATATACATGCACAGGTACTCTGACAAACCGTCCTTACTGGACCTTCGGGCTCTGTCCAGGGATGATATGTCCCCTAGGATATAAAATCCTAACTGAGCTACCCGTTGTTGGTCAGGATACCATAGTATCATTAGCATCACTCCCCCTTTTGAGGAAGGTCTTTTCGGACTATACCAAGCTTGTCTCGAAAGTGCTCAAACTTTACACGAGACAGAGGCTTGGTCAACACATCTGCACCACTATCTATGAGGCAAGTATCCTCACCAGGGGACATTGATCCTGAGAGGGAAGAGATTAAGACAATCTTCAATCTTTTCTTTAATCATCTTTGTGGGTGGCTCTTCATCTTCAACTGTATGGGCATGGTGCCTTTTCTTTCTCTTCTTGTATTCTTCTCTTCTAGCTGGAAAATTCTTAGCAATATGTCCCATCTTGTCACAATGGTAACATTGATAAGATGAGAAATCTTTTCTCTTCTTTGACCTTTCTGAAACTTCTGGAATCTCCTTGGAGGGTGAGATTCTTTATGGATGAATTTATTTGGGGAGTGACATTCCTTATGTGGGTGGGTCTCCTTCTTGAAGTGAGACCTTCTCTTTCCTCCTTTAGTATGAGCAGCTAGAGCTTGATATTCATCTCTTAATAGTACTAATTCTCGGTTAGCTACTCTTGCTTCTTCTTGAACACATTCTTGGTTAGTACTAATAGTAAATTGTAGTTTTTCCTTTTTGCCACAAATGGTTTGGATGAATGCATCCCAAGGTCTTGTGAGACCATTAAGAGTTGTTATTATGAGTTCATCTTCATCTAGGGTATCTCCAATTGCTTCCAGTCATTCCTTGAATTGAGAGATCCTAGAGAAATAGTCATGAATTGTTTCTCCTTTCTGCATCTTTGTATTCTTGAGTTGAGTTCTCAAGTTCATCTTATGGTTAATGTTTCTTCCTTCATACAATCTGGTTAGGGCATCAAACATTTCTTTTGGGGTATTCTTAGATGCCACTTGAGGGATCAAGTGATCTTTGATAGAGTCAGCAATGATTCTTTTGGCCCTAACCATGTTCTTCTAGTACTTTGCTTTAGTTGTAGCATCTGCAGGTTTTGGTACATTTTCTTTGATGAATCTTGCAAGGTCATTCTCTTCAAGAATGACTGCAATCCTATACCTCCAGGCATAGAAGTTATCCACACCTTCTAACTTGTCAACAAGCTTGGTGCTTGCAGACATCTTAACCTGGAGCTGGGAAAATGACAAAAAATTGAAAATGCTCATAAATTAAATCTGAACTTACCAGGAGGTGTGGTTGAGGCGAGTAGCCTGGTGCAGTCAGTTTTCTGAAAATCCAAATTTTACCCCTTGAAACTAGGCCTGCGCAAATATGGACTGGTACTTTTGGTATTGGTTCTGGTTTTTTGGTACCAATGAAAACTAGGGTTTCACTTTCCAGGAGTTATGTCCATTGAAAAGGTGCGCTCAAGCTGCCAATGAGTTCGCTAGGCTAGGGCACACTTCGCTAGGTGGTTTTTAGGATGAAATTCTTCTCCAACAAAAATCCCTAATTTTCTTATACGACAACAGTGACATTTTTGCGTATCCAGTGAAGGGTTCTGGTTTCTTGGTTTTCTAGTTTTTTGGTACCAATGAAAACTAGGGTTTCACTTTCCAAGAGTTATGTCCACTAAAAATGTGCGCTCAAGCCGCCAATGAGTTTGTTAGGCTAGGGCACACTTCCCTAGGTGGTTTTTAGGATGAAATTCTTCTCCAACAAAAATCCCTAATTTTCTTGTACGACAACAGTGGTGTTTTTGTGTATCCAGTGAAAGGTTCTCTCTTTATCTTAGCTCTAATACCATGCTAATTTTAGAGCGGCTATTAAGTTTGTTTTGAATTTACTAGATAACAATAGCATAGGTAGGATCACTTAGAGAAACACAATCACAAGATACACAACATTTATCCTGGGAAACCGTCATGGGGGAGAAAACCCAACAAAAACTTCCTTAATATAGATTGTCAATACAATGCCAAGATAAAAGACCAAACACTAGAGAATAACCAAGACTAAACAATGTGCCTCTCTCTTCCTTCTTCTCCCAAATGCAGCGATCTCCAAACTTGCGCACTTGTTGAGTGACTTGAGTGAGGCTCCACCAAGTGATCACGTCGAAGCTCCAATTGTAACCCCTGTGGAACCAAAGGAACCCGTCATATCGCTTCATGCACTCTCAGGTATTTCGGCCCTGCAGACATAAGTTCAAGGGCTACATCAAACATCAGTCGGTGGTAGTGTTGATTGATAATGGTAGCACCCATAATTTTATTCATTGCATGCTTGCTAATGAGATCCATTGTTTTGTTGGCCCTATTTCTAATTTTCAAATCCTCATTGCTAATGGTGGTACTATGAAGTGTGGGGGTCATTGTGAGAACGTCAAACTCCAAATGGATGATTTTACTCTGAAAACCCACATGTTCTCTATTGCCATGGGTGGTTGTGATATTGTATTAGGAGTGGAATGGCTTCGCACTTTGGGGCCAATCACAATGGATTATCAAGAATTATATATGAGCTTCACCCAAGACACTCACTCCTTTACCCTCTGAGATCTCCAAGCGGGCTCTCCTGAAATTATCAGCTCTCACAAGATAGAAAAACTGTTGAAGAAAGGCCACCATGGTGTGATTGCTCAATTAAATGCCATCCAGGTCACTAGATAGGCCTCTCAGGTAGTTCCTCCCAGCTTGCAACTCATCTTGGACAAGTACCCCAAAGTCTTTGATATTCCCACAACCTTACCTCCCTCCAGGGATGTGCATGATCATAGCATCCCTCTCCTTCCGAGCAGTCAACCTCCCAATGTACGTCCCCACAGATATCCATTTGCTCATAAAAATGAAATAGAAAAGATGGTACAGGAATTACTGAAGGCGAGGCGAATTCGCCCCGGTACCAGCCCATATTCTTCACCAGTGGTGATGGTCTTAAAGAAAGAAGGTACTTGGCGCATGTGCCTTGATTTTCGTGCCCTGAATAAACTAACCATCAAAGATAAGTTTCCCATTCCTGTCATTGATGATCTGTTGGATGAACTCCAAGGTGCATGTGTAGTCACCAAATTAGACCTTCGCTCAAGGTATCACTAGATTCGGATGAAAGAGGCAGATATCCCGAACACTGCTTTCCGAACTCATGAAGGACATTATGAATTCTTGGTCATGCCTTTTGGCCTTTGTAATGCCCCATCCACCTTCCAAAGTCTCATGAATAAATTATTGAAACCTTACCTTCAGAAGTTTGTCTTGGTTTTCTTTGATGACATCCTCATTTACAGCCACACTTAGGATAGCCACCTTCTTCATGTGAACAAAGTCCTTCACTTGTTGCAGGAAAACAAATTGTTTGTCAAAAAGACCAAATGTTCATTTGGAGCCAGTGAAGTGGAATACTTGGGACACATTGTCAGTCAAGAAGGGGGAAAAGTGGACCCCAAAAAGATACAAGCTATGCAGGAATGGCCGCAACCCAAGATCTTAAAGCGCCTAAGGGTTTTTCTTGGTCTCACAGGATATTACAGAAAATTTGTCCACCATTATGGCAAAATTGCTAAGCCATTGACTGACCTTCTTAAGAAGAATGCATTTCATTGGACACTTGTTGAGCAAGCCTTCACATAATTAAAGAGGGCCATGTGCACTACTCTTGTCTTAGCAACACCTGACTTCAAGAAAACCTTTGTGGTGGAATTAGATGCTTCTGGCACTGGTATAGGCACAATGCTAACACAAGATGGTAGACCTTTGGCCTTTACTAGCCAAGCATTGAGTGGCCACAATCTGGGCAGATCTATGTATGAAAAAGAAATGATGGCCATTCTCCATGCAATGCATACATGGCGGCCATATCTCTTGGGACATCGTTTTCAGATCAAAACAGATCACCATAGTTTGAAATGTTTTTTGGAGCAACGACTATCCTCCCTAGAACAAAATAAGTGGTTGACCAAAATGTTGGGTTATGATTATGAAATTATATACGAAGAGGGAAAAGATAATATAGTAGTCGATGCATTATCACTTCAATATGAGGAAGACAGCTCCCTCTTTGCCTTGTCCTTATTGGTCCCTAATTGGATTGAAGAAGTATGCCAAGAGTGGCTAACACACCCGACTCTCTCCAAGTTAATTTAGCGCCTTCAAGAGGACCCTAATCCTCCCATCGGCTACACTTGAAAGGATAATATTCTCAGATATAAGGATCTCATGGTTCTTTCACCCTCTTCACACTCAAGCCGCGTCTCTTAAATGAGTTGCACTCATCAGTTGTTGCGGGTCATTCAGGCTTCCAAAAGACTTATGTGTGTGCCCGTCGTTCTTTTCTCTAGGCATGCATGAAGAAGGATATCCTTCACTTTGTCACAGAATGTGAGGTGTGCCAACGTAATAAAGGTGAAACTATCAAGTCTCCTGATGCACTACAACCCCTACCCATTCCATCTTCTATATGGACAAAAATATTCATGGATTTTATAGTGGGCCTTCCTAAAGCTGGGAACAAGTCCATCATCATGGTGGTGGTTGATCGTCTCTCTAAGTACGCTCATTTTTGTGCCTTACCCCACCCTTTCACACCAGCACTAGTAGCACAAATTTTCCTTGATCAAATTTTCAAGTTACATGGCATGCCCACCTCTATTGTATCTGATCCTGACCCCACTTTCACAAGCACATTTTGGAAAGAGTTGTTTAAATTGCAAGGCACCCAACTAGACATGAGCACAGCCTATCATCCCTAGTCTGACGGCCAAATGGAGGTGGTCAACAAATGTTTGGAAACCTACTTGCGGTGTTTTGCTTCGGACAAACAAAACCAATGGGTGCAATGGCTCCCCTTGGTAGAATGGTGGTACAATACTTCCTATCATACAACCACTAAAATGACCCCATATGAAGCAGTGTATGGCCAACGCCCACCTACAGTCACTACCTATCTTCCAAGCACATCAAAGGTCCAATCTATTGATACAATGTTGCAAGGTTGCACAACCACCCTCTCAACTCTGAAGGATAACCTCCACATGGCCCAAAATCGCATGAAGCAACAAGCGAACCAACATCATTCAGAAAGGGTTTTTCAGGAAGGCGATCAAGTGTTTCTTAGGCTCCAACCTTACAAGCAAACATCTCTCAAAGCCTAGGGACATCACAAGTTGGCACCCAAGTTTTATGGGCCCTACCAGATCATCAAGTGTATTGATTCGGTGGCCTACAAATTGGCTCTTCCGGCTACTTCCAAAATCCATCCGATGTTCCATGTTTCCTGTATGAAGAAAGTGGTGGGACAGAATTGTAGGGTCCAAACCATCCTTCCGGAATTAGATGAAGAAGGCTCCCTTTGGCTCCAACCAGACGCAATCCTCGATCACCGTGAACATCAATTACGTGGCAAAACTATCAAAGAAGTGTTGATCCAGTGGAAGGACACATCACCAGAGGTTGCGACCTGGGAACCAACGACTATACTCCAGCAGTTTCTGCACCTACAGCCTTGAGAACAAGGCTCCTTTTGAAGGGGGAGGGCATGTTAGGATCCGATCTTAACCCCTCTCCATGGGTCATTAGTTAGTAGGATATGTTTTCTATGTAATAAAGGCCGACATTAGTTAATAAGGCCTAGTAAATAAAGGAGAATAAGTCAATGTAAGAAGACCTGATAGAGGCTTCTGCTTCTAGAAAGATCTTCCTCTGGAAGTTTCTTTCGGAGATAGAATTAGTATAAATAAGAGTAGGAGGCATTGGATATTTTTGCCTTGGAGTTTATTGTAATAGAGCTCTGCTCTGCTGGAGGTTGCCCGCTCGAAGAGGCAAGTGAACATTGCTATCTGTAATAAAGGTGCTCTTTCTGGTGTTATTCTGGTATTGTTCTAGCTATATTCTGGTTGTTCCATTACTGCTTGCTAAATATTTCTGCTCAGCATATTATTAGTCATCTGGTATATTGCAAAAGGGGGGTCAAAACTCTCTTGGACAACAAACTGTGTGGACTGGGAGGTGATACCAGGCAACAAGACGAGGGTAAACAGTTATTACAGCAGCAAGTTGTATTCTACTTCTTCGAGCCATCTACATACTCAAGCATCAATGTACCTCCCGTTAAATCCGTGAGTTTTTCTGATAATAAATAAGTTTATTTCTGCTGTGTTTTCTCTGTTACAACAGCTGTGTGTTAAGGTCCATTTATATGCTTGCTGTTAAGTATATTTACTGTGTTGAAAGAAACATTTGGCACACATAAATCCTATGCAATCCACTCAAAAACTTAAGAAACCCATCTAGAAACATCACAGCAGCAAACAAGAGTGTCCTACATTGAAAAGGAACCTACAGCCTAAGTATTTGATGGAAGTCATCACCTAGAAATAGACAAAAATTGCTACAGCAGTGAAGTGGGGTTTGTCATCAAAGTGTTTGACGAAATGTCTACACTACTAATCTAAGAAAAAGCCAAAATATTTAGTAGGGACATTACAGTGGTATCTGAGCTTGTGATCCTCCCAGCCTGTGAGGGTATACAAGCTTGGCTATGGCAAGCCATCAAATCAATGCAGGGAACAATGGAGCTAGTGGTTCAAAGGGGCAGAAAAAAAGACAGCGAGAGCAAGATGATTAGTTTACAGATTGTTCGAGGGAATATATGGTGCTTAGTGAGGCATTTCACGCAGCCATATCATTCAAGGATTTTTGCACCATCAAACATCCTAAGTGGTTTGAAACCCAAGTATCAGCAAACAAGAAGGTGAAGGTGCCAAGGAAAAAGGTACTAGTTTCTAAAGATCCTGATACTTCTAAAAATTAGGAAAATGTTGACTCTTCATACGTTTCTTCTCCTGCAAATGAGCACATGGATGCTCATGAGGCCTTAGAACCTGAGACCACAAAGGAGATTTCGGCAGACAAGGAAGAAGATAGCACTGACACAGTTCTAATCCAGCAGAGTGGCAATGTGGTTTGGAATGAGGAGCCAATTTATGACACTGAATTGGGATGAAGAAGAAGCAAATGTTGGTGATGGTATGGGGGGCACAAGTCTCTTTGATGTTAACTTAGAGACCATCTTTGATAGGCCTTGTGAAGAGGAGAGTTCCCTGATCAAGCAATGCTTGATCATGACGCTATCCCACCTTTTGGAGATTGCATTGTATCATCTAGTGAGCCAATTGGTTTTGATGAGGGTAGTGTTCTTACCGTGGCCATCAAAACAGAAAATAAATGGTGGGACAGCCCATGCCACTATGATGAATATGAAGAAAGGCCTTCAGCAACACAGGACTTGAAGGATCAATTATTGGTCACAGGGGAGAAAATTGTACAAGTGTTGACAAGGGCAGATGGTGCTCATAAGTTCATTGAAGGTCTTATGTGGAAAATCCAGATAGAGGAGAGACAAAAAGGAGTTGCAGGTGGAGTCACTAGTGCTCAATTGCACATAATCAAAGAAGCATTAGAGCAGATGAAATCATATTACTTGTAGTTGTTCATGGATAGGGACCTTGTTCTCAAGTTTGTTGAAGACAAGGAAAGTGAGGTTGAGGAGCTTTGTTACTAGTTGAGTTTGGCACGCTCCTCATCACTTACAATAGAGACTCCACCATTTTTGGCAACCGTGACCCACGGGAGCATGAGTGGCCCCCATGATTTGAGGGAGGAGTCTCTTGTGACAATCCCGCACGAGGAGCATTCAGAGTTGCAGGTGCTTGAAGAGAGGTATGACACAGTGAGTTTTGACAACGCTCCTATTTTGCATTGTGGGGATCATGAGTCGTTTCTTTTGGAAAGCCCACTAAAGGCTCAAGGCTTAGCTACGGAGGGGATAGTTGAGCGCATACCTTGTGGACCTGCGCGCAAGGGAGTATATGCATCCATGGATTGGGTGGACAGATATATGACAAACATGGGCACACTCTGGGATGCAGGTTCATGCGTCATCAGTAGAGTGATGGATACAGTAGTGCCTACAAGATACAAGATGGTACATGACGATTTAGTGATCGAAAGTAGCGTGCAAGGGTATTCAATGGCACTCGGTAGTGTGCAGTGGAGTTGTGGGGTGTTTCCTCTAGGGAGATCTCCTGACAGAGTCCTCAAGCATACCATTGAGTTGAGGTTAGCCAGGATCAATGAGTGGATGGGTGAGCCTCAGGGAGCAACATATCCCTTGATGATCAGTCTACATCTGGGGTATCATCAGATGAGGGTCAGGGAGTGAGATTGTTGCAGGTCTGCTTCCAGATTTCTTTATGAATTCTTGGTCATGCCCTTAGGGTTGACCAATGCACTAGTCACTCTCCAGTCTTGCACGAAGTGGCAAAGGTATCTATTACTATTATTTGATGCCCTCATTATATACAACAAGACATGGGAGGTTCACCTGAGTCAGTTGGATAAGACAAGTGGCATTATGGCCATGACAAGGGTCTTTCATTTGGACCATATGATAAGTGCCTAGGGTGCATAGGACAAGATCCAGACTCTTATGGATTGGTTCACAAAGATTTCAGTAGGCATTCAGAGTGGTGGACTTCCAATTTCGTGGTGGGATCCTGCCATTCATCAGAGTGATAGACTGTTTTAGATGATGTGGATGATTGACAGGGTCATGTCAGTGATTGGGATGTGTCTTTGTGAGGATATTATGAGAGGAGTTGTTGAGATTTGTTCTATAGGGCGAAGTAGATTTTCCCTCGTGATACCCAGGATCGAGTCTATCCATGGGTTGACAGACTTTGACTTCACTGAGATGCTTTGGCAAGACATGATCCAGGATGGTGAGTTCGGCGTAGGGGTCTAGGAGAGTAGAGCGCAATCTGAGCATGGGGATCAAAAGATCATGATCAGAAGGGTGGAGCGTTAGTATGATGGTTCACCTCGGAGATTAGTTTGGGATTTGGGGACTATAGTGTTTGACAGCTCAGTAGTCGATGCAGATGAGATGGCCAGTTTTCATTTTCTGGAGTTTACTCTTGACATGCTTAGGATTGGTTGCATGTAGGAGAGGTCTTTTGAGGAGTTGACCGAGTTTGCGTAGCTTATGATTGCTTGGCTTATCATAGGTAGTCAGGAGGATTCTTGTGTTAGCCCCTTGCAGATCAATGCTATGAGTAGAGGGTGTTCCACATCATATAGGCTCGCATGAGACCTTGGTGATATGGGACTTTACGGACGATATGTTGGGCAATATGGGAGAGTGTACGACTTGTCAGCAGAGAGGGTCGGGGCACACTCATCTAGCAAGGTTGATGCAGTCCTTGCCCATTTCTAAGCGAGAGAGGGAGAGCATGTTGATAGATTGCATCAAAGGTTTACTGAGGGTGCAGGAGTGTTGATTTTTCATAAGCTAGGTTAAGCACGTAGTTCATTTAATTTCATCATGTCTTAACCATAAACAAGAATGTTGCAGCAACCAAGATCACAAGAAGAAACACCATGCACAAGAACACAAGATATATCTTGGAAAACCCTTCTCACAAGGGAGAAAAACCCAGCCAAATCCTTTG
>ML818843.1:35748-48353 GCA_009831015.1 Picea engelmannii
TTATCTCTAGGTTGCTAAGTGTTCCACAGAAATTTCAGTTTGTTGATTTTTGTCATTAAAAATCTACAGTGCTAAGGAGATTGGGGTGAAAATTTCAACAAGGAAATTCTTCACTTTGGCAAATCTAGCCTAGGGTTTTATGGTCTCTGTTTTTCTGATTTTCTGCCAAGGAGGAGGCCACACATGTGAGAGGAGAGCAAAAGACAGCGGCACGTGTGACGGAGATAACAGGCCGCACGTGTGAGGGAAAACAGGAACAAGCCACACGTGTGAAGGCAGGAAACAGGTCGCACGTGCGAGTTTTTTGGGCAGGTGATGAGTCCGTACGGCTGACATCAGCGGGCCGTGCAGGTGACATCAGTAGGTTTGCAAGTGAATTGAAATTTTTCCAGGTTTTGCTGATTTGTATTTTTTGCTGAGAGGATAGGTTTTGTCCTTAGTTTTGTTGATTTTGTGAATTTGCTGAGAGGGTTGGTTTTCCCTCATAAATTCTAAATCTTTAAAGTTTACAAAACAAAAATTTGTGTATCTTGTGCATGGATGGTTTCTCTCTGATCTTTATGTTTCCGATGTAATTTCCTATCATAATTTCAGTGTAAAATTATTCAGTGATAACAACCCTAAGGTTTACTATTTGAAGTCACTTGGATGTAATTTTCAGATCTGAAATTATATGCTTAAAAATTGACATGGTATCAGAGTTGAGGCTTTGAAGAGAGAGAAGGATAATCTCTTGAGACATAGGTTGCTACAGATTTGTTGTTGCAGACTTTTTTTTGTTCGAGGCAGGTCACAATAGTGAGCACTCTTAAAAATAAGGACAAGTTGGTGTTAGTTTTGTAGCTCAGTAGGTGTCTCAGCATGGGCCTAACTGTCCTAGGCATGTTTATGGACACATACAACAACCCAGACAGGGTTGTACCTAGGTCGTACAGCTCAAGCAACAGGCTTGTCGTACTCGGGGCCTTGCACAGTTGAGAAGAGGGGTCGATTTCATACATGTTTCAACAGTGAAGGTGAGACCAAGTTGGGGCCAATATCAACAACCAGAGGAAGGGCGAAACACCCAGGATCGTACAGCAAAGAATGCAGCCATACCTGGGCCATGTAGTGAAGGTTGTACAGGCCGAATTGTAGTTGGGTCGTACAGCAAAGAATGTAGCCATAACTGGGCCATAAAGTGAAGGTTGTACAGACCGAATTGTAGTTGTGTCGTACAACAACTTTGTTGGGCTGTGTTGGGTGAGGAAGAGTTGAAATCTTTAGGAGAAATTTCCTGTAAGAAATTTATGTGTTTTCTAGTTGCTGTAAACTTCTCTCAAGAGCCATAATAAAGCCCCCTCTTTTTTGGTTTTCCCCACACTTGGGTTTCCAGGGTATTTTCTGGTGTTGTCCAATTTTATGCTTGGTTTCTTGTTAGCTTCTGCTATGTATTTTGGTTGAATAACTCAGATGTAGGTTATTTTGCATAATTTCCAGATTTATATCAGCAAGTATAATTTCTGTGTTAAAGTATATTATTGGCAGTAACTTCATGTGTTGAGTTATAGGAAGTCAACACGGTATCAGAGTTCAGCGTCTGTGTACAGAAGGAGCCAAGTCGACTTTGTTGTGCAGACCACGGAGTGAATCAGCAAGTGGGACGTGTGACCAAAAAAAGTGGGTGATTCAGTGGAGCTGACAATGGCCAGTGCAAGCTTGAGGTTTGAAGATAGGATGGAAGGGGCCTCCAACTTCAGTCCATGGAGGGAGCGAATGGGTCTATTGTTGGAGGAGAATGGATTGTGGGAGTTTGTTGAAGGCAAGGTTGTACTCCTAGCTGATCCAGCACAACAAGCATCCCATCTCAAGAAGGACGAGAGGACAAGGAGGATAATTGCCAATGGAATCAAAGACCACATCATTCCTCATCTTTTTGGAAAGAAGATAGCTAAGGATATGTGGGAGGCCCTAGCGAAGTTGTACCAGTCTGATAACTAGAGTAGAAAGATGTTGCTCAGAGAGAAGTTTAGAAGCACGAAGATGGCCAAGGGAGAGTCAATTGTTACTTACCTTACAAAGTTCACACAGATCAAAGATGCATTGGTAGTTGTTGGAGAGGTCGTGGATGAGACAGAGTTGGTGAGGACAGCCTTGAATGGCTTCACCAAGTAGTGGGAAGTTTTTGTCCGGGGAGTGGTGACTCGGGAGAAGCTCCCTAATTGGGAGAGGTTATGGTATGACTTCACCTAAGAGGAGCTAACAGTTGATGCAACTCTGTCTAGCCAGTCAAAGAGTGAAGAGGAGAAAAATGTGGCTCTTCATGTGAAGAAGAGCAATGGATGAGATTCCAGGGACAAGAGCAAAGAGAAATGCTTTGCATGTCACAAGGTTGGCCACTATGCCAGCCAGTGTCCCAACAAGAAGGAGGCACAGGTAACAGCAATAGCATCTACTGAGATAGATGAGTTTGCAGAGAAATTCAAGGAGGACATTTCTTTGGTAGCGTTTCTTTCGAGCAACGATGTTGCAAAGTTGGAGGACATTGGGGCATGGTTCATGGACAGTGGATCATCTCGATGACGAGAAGGTTTGTTATCGCACAAGTTGTAGGTTGGGAAAAGCCCGACCCAATCACCAAATGGCGACAACTGTCCCTAGGGTCACCTACCCACTGTCACCTTATGCAGGTGTCCCCGTCACTTTAGAGCTGAGGTGGTCAGCTCAAGGTGGGAATCTCGGTGACCCTAGGGGGAATGAGATGGAAAAAGGATGAAGATGGAGAGGATGTCCCTAAGGTTCAATTGTAAGTGCTATGAAGGTCTTGGAAAAGAGTCTTGGGAAGGTCCAAGGGTTGCCAAGTATGTTGAGTAACTTGCAAATGGCGAAGTACCTACCCGAGACACAAGAAAAAACAAGCATATATTACAATATAACCAATTGGACAAGCAAGTTAAGCTTGTTGTCCCTAATAGAAGCTATTAGTAACAATGTATATCAGCAATAACATGGCATCATCAGCTACAAGATAAATGCTAGAAATCAAGTGAGAGATACAAGAGAAAGACTAGCTAAACACTAGCAAAACTCAAGATAAAAGACCAAGATGTTAGCATGAAAAGCCAAGGCTGTTGTAAACACTTTCTACAGCAAATTATATCAGTATTATGGTTGTAACAATCAATGTATTACAGCAAGAAAATCAGCCTCTAAAACTCCTCCAAACTTTGTCAAAAAGTGCGCTAGACCAAGAAGTGTAAGTGTGCAAAGTTTGGGCAAATTCCAACGGTTGATTAGAGAGTTATTCAAGCAATTAGATTAGGATTTCTGCAGCCCTAATGGCTGACGATGCAAATTTGTAACAGTAGCAAGAACTATCCCTTTGATGGGGACACCCTAGTGGTTGTGAAGTGTTCTAAGCACACGGAACACAATCCAAGTTGCAAAAAGTAAATATGACAAGAAATTGGGTTTCCCAATGCAATATTTTGTTTCTCCAATGCAAGATTAGTGCCTTTAGTTATGGGTTAGTGGCAGTCAAGAAGAAAGAGCTAGGACTACTAGGCCCTTGGGGGTGTAAATCTTCTTACTTCCCAAGGTAAGTGGCCTAGCTAGGGTTTGAAATTGAGGGGTGTAAATCCTCTTACTTCCTCAACAAAACCCTTGCAAATAACTTTAAAAGCTTGATAATAATGGTGGAAACTAAGATAAGGGTGTATATCCTTATACTCCCTATCTAGCCTTGGCCAAAACAACCTTAACGTGAATTACCAATGATAATAACAAAGTAAAGAACCATACCATTTCAAGAAAAATCCTTAACATGCCAATGCAAACCACCAAAACAAGCTAGAAATGACCTCCAAAGGCTAGTGCATCACCATCATCAACTCCACAACCAATGAGAAACCATATCATAGCACAAGAGAGCAAAAACCCCCAAGAGTAGCAAAAATTTCAGTCCAAGTACTTCTCACAAGAGGGAGAGTTGTGTTAAAATGAGATCTTATGATCTCTTATTTATACAAAATGTCACTAAGATAGTTTGTCCACATAACTAAGGGTAAAACACAAGACTAGGGGTCAACAACCCTAATCTTGTCCCTTTTTACAAAGTAGTATTAAAAAATTCACTTTAATTTCACTTTTGCACAAAGAAAACCCTATTTTATAAAGACGTCACCTCTTTAGGGGGTGTTTTGGCACTAGGAGAAGGTCGTTGGTGATGGAGGAGTGTAGAAAGGCTTCCCAAAGCCACATGTCAATCATCCAAGTCACTTCCTTCATGGTCAAAGCCTCAAACCCCTCAAAACGTCCTTGTGCCAATGCATGTCAACCTCACCACCAAACCCTAACCCCCTAGGTAACATCTTGCCTCTAAAGGTGTCGTTTTGCCTCTCCTAGGCAGAACGTTTGGCATGTGGGGGATAGGTTATGTCGTCCAAGTCATCCTCTAGTCCTTCAAAGTTTGATCTCTCTCTTTCAGCATGTGGGCCCTTGGCATCCACCTGTGGGCTTCAAGGCCCATGGAAGCCCAAGCTAGGTTTTTTCTTCCAAAATTGTCCACCAACTAGGTCTTTCAAAGACAATAAGCATGCCCTCCAAGGATCTCACGTCATAACATCATGATAAGTAAATCCAATCAATAAATGAGCCACATAAGCATGTGCATCAAAGATCACCATGTCAAACAGTTAAGTGCTCAAAGACATTATGCGATTTGTCAAACTTGAATATGGGAGGGTTGACAAGGTGTCCTATTGAGTAGATCTTGCCCTAGGTCAAGGAGTGTTTTCAATAGATCCCTTTCTAAGCCATGTAAAGTGGATGAAGCGGTTAAGGGCCAAGACTCAATGGGCATGGGGTTTGTTATCGCACAGTTTGTAGCTAGGATAAAAAGGCTATAAGATAGAAGGCCAAACTGGCGTAACAGGAACCAATCCCACCCAATGTCACCACAATGGGATGGTTCTTTCTCTTTAGGGAGGATAGGCCCAGGGGAGACGTCCCTGGTGACCTGGGGTTTTGAAGAGGCAAAAGGTTAATAAGGAAAAGATAAGGTTTCCCCTTCACAAGTCACCACCAAACAGATAATCCCAGCTAAACAGCCAATAATAAAGTAAATCCCCAATGAAGAACACCTGCCTGGAACAAAGCAACAGCAAACTGATATATGCAAGCTATATTTCAATGGGTTAGTACTTCATGAGACTATCTGATAAATATATATATAAGCAACTAGCAATAAATGTTAACGAAGTCAATGTTTATCAATAGCAATGAGAATTATAACACTTCACCAATAAATATTGGAACGATGTAGCATTCAATGTGACCAATCAACACTTTGTTCAATTAATGCTTAAACCATCATTCAATTGCTCTTAAAACAAAACATTGTTGCATTTAAATATGAAATAACCAATGATGACGTCAGCAACTAGGGTTAGTGAGTTAGTTGAGATTTAGGCTTAGAAAGTTTTGAGAGTGTTGTAATCAAGCTTCACTTCAACGTTAGAGGACTTTAGATCAGTGCCTTAAGGTTTAATGGAGTCAAAAGTGAAGGACGCAAAGGTTGAAGGAGGAAGGCTAAGGACTAGAGGGAAGAGTTTTGAGGTGTTGCTAAGGCAAGGCCTCAAAATCAAAACCCTAGGGGAGAGAGGCTCACTCCAGTGTTGCTACAGCAAGGCCTCCTGCTCTCTCCTCCTTCCTTAGGTCAACTTGGCAAAACGGCTAGCTCAAATGAAGCACAAAATCAAGACAAGAGAGATTGAAGAGGGAGAGTGTTGCTACAACAAGGCTCTTTCATCAAACCCTAAAAGAAAACGGCCCTAAGTGTAGATGACCTAGGCTTGGGACGTCTTCTTCCTCTTGAATTCTAAATGGTACAGCTAGCAAAGGAGAGGAAGAAAAGGAGTGTAGCAATGGCTAGGCTCTATTTTTCTTCTTCAATGGTTGAAAGTCTCTCTATAAGGGGACATGAGACAAGGATCTACTTGTGTGCTTGTCACCTAGGGTTTTGATTCAGCAAAATTTAGAAACATATGCAAGAAATAAGACTACAACCATTCATTCAAGAAGTTTTGCAGAAAAATACTTACAATTCATCAAGAAATAACCATGCAAACCCTAGTTGTAACACCTTCCTTCAAGAGAAACGAAATGCCAAGAAAGTCTTCCTTCAACAAGTGCGCCTCACTAAATCAGCCAAATACCCAAGATAGGGCGCAAATTTCAGACCTCCTTATGGAGTGAATGAGTGATGATGATAAAAATGAGAGTGAAAACCCTCAATATATAGTGTATCAATGACCTAATTTACTTTTTAGGTCATAAAAAGGCCGACAAGGCCATAATACCAAAATAATATTGTTTTTACATTAAAGCTAGACTAAACCCTAATCAAGCAAAAAGGTAAGACGTCACCCCTTCCTAGGGTGATGTTAGCCCCTATTAGGGCAAATGTAGCCTCCTGAAGCAAGACGTTAGCCCTCATTGGGCTCCTCCAAGCTACCACACGTGCCAATTGTCCTATCCATCTGCCAATATGCTCATGATGATGTCATAAGCCTCCTGGTTATGTCCTAGGCCATCTAGAGCCAATGTCCCACTGAAAATGGGTCAATCCCCATAGGTCAAGCTGTGTCGGGGTGCCTCTGGTGGAACATCCTCTTCTTTTCTGGTGCAAAGCCTCTGATCAACCTCTGTCCTATCTCTGCCCCCTGATGAGGCCTCAACATCCATCTGGTGGGCTCTTCAGCCCCATGGAGGTCCGAACTGATCATCTCCCCATGTGTACCGATCCAAATGGTACCTGTCCGTCAGGTATGGTCCTGCACATCAAAGGCTACGCCCTCCATGGGCTCATTAGTCACAGGGATCATAGCAATGTCAATCACATCTTATCATTAATATTATTAAACATATGCATAAAATCCCTAATACATCAGTTAACAACTCAAAGACGTTACACAAGTCTGCAATACAAGTCTAGAGGAAAAGACAAAACGTCCTATTGGGCTAATGTCCACTGGAAAGGGAAAGCTCCCGGAAAAGACCTCATCCAAACCATGTGAGTGGGTGATGTGGTCAAAGGAAGTCCAAGCATGTGGGCGTAGTGAGGGCCAAGGATGCAATGTGTTACCTGTGGGTGCCTTTGTAGAAGGCGAGCTGTACCTGTCATGGATGCATTCTTTCCAAGCCCATTCTTGCCTTTAATCTTTTTATTCTTTTATTCTTTTTTCTTTTCTTTTGTTCAAGAGCTAATCAGGGAACACTACCCTGGTGTGGTGACCAGTGGTGGCAGCGTTACCCACAAGTACTTTCGCAGAAATGAAAGGCTGGCTCGTGATGAGACCCCCTTTCCCTTGGCCATGCAACCAAGAGTCACTGCCCTGGCATGGTAACCAGCTGGTGGCAATGTCATACTGCTAGGTACCCATGGACCTAATAGGTTGGCTCATGATGAGACCCCCTATCCTCTGGCTAGGTCTTGTTTTATTATTTTCCGGGTCCCTCTTGTTTCTTGTTGAGAAGCCCTTTACTGCTTTCTCGGGGATCCCTGGGCGAAGCATCTCGAGGTTTTATTCTTAGGATTTTAGCTTTTACCAACTTACTTTTACCTTCTGGGCCTTTAGCCCCTTCTTCCCATGAGATAAGGTGCAATCCTGAAAATAGGTCAACCCAATGCTCGGACCAAGGGAGTGGGACAAGTGAGCGGGAAATAAGATGAAATAGTGGTGCTATGATGGGAGCGGACGATGGCTTTTCAGAAGTCTCCCCAATGGAAAACCAAAACTTATGGACAAAGGCTTGCTAGGGCATCCTGTCAATTCCCCCAAACATGGTCAAGTGGGCAAATGTAAGATCCAAGCAATTGTTAGAAATAAAAGGAATCAGATGCATATAGTTAAAGCTTTTAATGATCAAAAGTGACACATGCCATGATACCTGGACCAATTACCTCATGGAGCAAGAACCCTTTCTGATACAGGATCATGCCGATAGTGATGGATGTTGCTGCTGCTGACAAAATAGAGATGATAGAAGCAGAAGAAAAGGTGGGCCCTCCAAGGCCATGCTCAGGTCAATCCTGCTCTCGGTATTCCATGTCTAGGACCTGTGGGCCTCGAGACATGATCTCCTAGTTATCCCTGAAAAGTGGGGATAACAAGGTTCATGACATACAAGGGGTTGTAGTGTCTCATTCATGGATGCCTTTGTAGAGGGTGTGTGGTACCTTTGTTTGCAATGCACTTTTTCCAAGCCCATTATTTTGCCATTCTTTGTTTCTTTCATAAATTTAAGGAAAAGTTGAAGGCCACTGCTCTGGCGTGGTGTCCAAATAATGACAGTGTCACCCATAAATACCTAGTAGAAATGAGAAGGTTGGCTTGTGATGAGACCCCCTTTCTCTCAACCATGCAACTGAGAGCCATTACCCTAGCTTGGTGACCAGATGATTGTAATGTCATACCACTGGATATCCATGCCACATGGACATGATAGGTCGGCTCGTGATGAGACCTCCTATCCTCCAACTAACCTTTTAAGCATTCTTAATCATATTTCTTGTGGGTCCCCCTTTTCTCAAAGATATGCTTTTCATTTCTTTCTTGGGTGATCCCTTGGTGAAGCAACTGGAAGGTTCATACATAGGATTTTATCTTTTACCCAACATCAATCCCTCTAGGCCTTCAGCCCCTTATTCCCATAGAATGAGGGACAACCCCTTCTTGGGTCAATACACACTAAAATCCCAAGAGATAAGGAAATGGGGGGAAATAGTGATGGAAAGTGGTATGGTCGGGAATGGTACGATAGCTCTTTAAGTGAGTTCCTAGTAGCAAACCCATTCCCAAGGAAGACCACTTACTAGGGCACAATGTCAAGCACCAAGGTGGAGGGCAAAGGGAATAATGTCCAAGCATATATCATGAAATATAAAGCAGTCTAAGATACAACATACTCAAATGCCTCAAATATTGAAATGATACTCACCATAATACCTGACTTGTACCTCATGGAGCAAGGCCCACTACCTTCCGGAAGCCAGCTGGTGTGGTGGATGCCATCTGAAATCTACGACCTCTGTGGTGAGAAGAGTCTCCATCTGTGCAAAAGGATATTGCTAGTCATGTAGTCTCTCGGCACTCCATATCTGTAACCTAAGGGCCTCGAGACATAATCTCCTTAGTTATCCACAAAATGGGGATAACAAGGTCGATGTTCCTTAGTATTTCGGAGACGGGCTCAGACTTGCATGTGAGTAGTGGGCCTAGCACCATGCATGCAGAGAAAGGGGTTGGATGTGTCAGATTCCAGCTAAAGTAAAGTGGTTCTCTGGAGGTGGTCGATGTGTTGTTTGTTCCAGAGTTGAAGGTTAATTTTCTCTATATAGCAGCTCTTGAGGATATGGGGTACACAGTGATGTTCGAGGATGGACGAGTACTCATACGTTCAGAGAGAGCAAATATACATGATCCATTAGTGAGGCTTGGCATCGGAGAAGGTATGTTGCACACGGTGTTGGGACAGCCTTTAGTGAGGTCCAAGGGGATCTTGGATCAGAGATCAGTGTCAGTGGATGAGTCTTGTGGATGAGTGGCTTCATCCAAGATTGCCAAGTATGTCAACTAGTATGACATGACATTGATGGATGAGCAGAGCAGGATATCATATCAGAGTGCAGCAGAAGCAGCAAGAGGGTCTTCTAGTTCAGAAGGAGCAGCTACAGAAGCAGCAGCAAATTTGATGGGGTCAGAGACTAATCCAAGTGGAGACAACTCCCTCGCTAAGGAGTGTTAGTTTTGTAGCTCGGTAGGTGTCTCGACATGGGCCTAAGTATCCTAGGCATGCTGATGACACATAAAACAACCTAGATCAACCTATTTATCTTAGCCTAAGTCTAACTAAGGCAATCAGCAAAACTTTCAGTTTAAGGGGATTGTGGGGCCCAAGCTAATGGGGTGCATGGCCTTAGTGTTGTGTGGCATCCAACCAAGGGGGGCGCACCTCCTTGGAGCCTTGGAGGCTGAAATGGGCTCACATCTCAAGGAGGAAAGGTGGTTGCTAGGAAGATAAAGAGAGAGGTTGAGGGTGAAGGACACACATTCTCATTTTGTGAGAAAGGAAGAGGGGTGCTTGGTTGAGAGGAGAGAACAATGAACTGCTTCAGGAGGTCGACATCTGAGCAACACTAGACAACAAGGTACAACGTCGTACCTAGGTCGTACATCTCAAGCACCAGGTTGGTCGTACACAACTAAGAAGAGGGGCCGATTTCAGACCTGTTTCAACAGTGAAGGTGAGCCCGAGTTGGGGCCAAGATCAACAGCCAGAGGAAGGGCAAATCACCTAGAGTCGTACAAAAAAGAATGTAGTCGTACTTGGGCCGAATAGTGAAGGTCGTACAGGTCGAATTGTAGTTGGTTTGTACAGTAGTTTTGTTGGGCTGAGTTGGGTGAGGAAGAGTGGAAATCCTCAGCAGAAATTTCCTATAAGAAGTTTCTATCTTTTCTAGTTGTATACTTCTCTCAAGAGCCCTAATAAAGCCCCCTCTTTGTTGGTTTTCCCCACACTGGGGTTTCCAGGGCATTTTCTGGTATTGTCCAACATTATGCTTGCTTTACTGTTAGCTTATGCTATGTATTTTGGTTGAATAACCCAGTTGTAGGTTATTTTCCATAATTTCCAAATCTATATCAACAAATATAATTTGTGTTAAAGTAAATTATTGGCAGTAACTTCATGTGTTGAGTTATAGGAAGTCAACAGTTGAAAGGAGCAACAAATTTCTGGGCTTGGAAAGCTAGGATTCTTCTTCTCTTGGAGAAGAATGATCGCAAAGAATATGTTGAGTCAGTGGTTCCAAGTCCTAATGATCCGCGGGAATTGGCAGCTCATAAGAAGAAGGAAGTGAAGGCCAAGCGGGTGTTGTTGAATTTCGTGAAGGATCACCTGATTCCTCACATTTCCAAGAAGAAGACTGCCAAGGATATGTTGATGCTTTGGTGGGTTTGTACCTGTTGACCGCCTCTCCAACAAAGGTGGTCAACTCCATGTGCCATGAAGAGATGCATCATCAGATGCAAATTTGTCGAAGACTTTGGTTCTACAGGGCATGTTTGGCCCCAACACTTCTTTTTGTAACTGGAATTTCCGCACCCCTGCGTGGGTCAATAGTGTAATAGGTCTGCATGTGTCATGTCTAGGTCAGTTACCCTGGGATCGGTTCACTGGGAGAGTTCCTTTCACAGAGGGTTTTTTATCCACGAGTTATCAATTGGGCTTTTCAGCCTTATTGATTTCCCTTGAGTTTTTCCCTCACACTTGCAATAATTCCTCCAAAGTGGTGAATGGCATTCTAGTGGGCTTATCTTTTGGTAACTATTGTAAGGAATCATTGTAAATGACCATGCAAGACATCTTAGAAAGTTTCGCGGAATTCCGTCAAGTCTAGATTAGTTTTTTTTAATTAATTAATTTTTAATTAAATTTCCCTAAGTTTGGAGGTTTAATTGTTTAATTAATTAATTATTTTTGAGCAAAAATTGTAAAAACTAAGTCCTTGGATTTTTGATAGGGGTATTTGTGCTCAAAAGAAATGGAATAGCACCCCCTACACCCTTGGACCAAGTTTCAGCTCAGTCGGACAATGTTTGCTATGGGTTTGTCCACCCGAAGTGTCAGTCAGTCAAAAACAGCAATTTTAATTGCTAAAGTCCAAACATGGCAAAAATGTAATTTTGTAATAATGAGTTAGGGGATGATATAAAGATGGATAAAGATGAGAGAGATTTTTCCTAACCTTTTCTAACCTTTTCCAACCCTCACATCACCCCCCCCCCACCTAGCCATAAAACAAAAACGTCACTTTTCCTAGAGTGGTGTGTCTTCCTTCTAGAAAGTCTCCAAAAAAGTAAAAAATGATAAAAAAAAATCAATGGGAGACTTATGCTATCCCTTGGCACACTTTTCCTAGCCTCCAACTACCTCTTTGCTTCATCCCAATGCCTCTCCACTCCCCTTCCCTCATTAATTCCTCTCCTCTCCCCCAAGTGGTGCACCCTCCAAGGAGAGTTACCCCCCCCTCTTGTGGATCTCCTAGGAAAATTCGTTTTTTGATGGTTGGGCTCCTTTTTCTCCCTTGGCATGCATCCCATAAGCCTCACACTACTCTTTTGTGTGATCCCAACATTTCTCACACCAATCTACACCTTAGATCTATGATCTAAACCCTAGAGGGTGTGCCCTAGCCTTGGGATCTCATCTTGTGCTTGGTGGACACTTGGCATTGATCCGAGAGAGGTAGGTTTGCCTCTCCAAGTATAAATAGGTCCCTCTCCTCACTCCCAAATCACCATATCTTGAGCTATTGTTATGCTACTTGATTTTCTTCTCTCTCTCTCTCTCTCTCTCTCTCTCTCTCTCATTTCTATTCTTTGACTCTTAGGGTTTTGGAGATAGTTTTCTCCAAGATCCATTTCTTGAGTAATAAAGAGAAACTTTGGAGGACAATTGGAAGAGTTATGCACATGCTTGTTCTTGCCACACATATGAGGTAAACTTTGTTTGGATTTGGTTGGTGATTGCACACATTGGATCTTAGGTAAAATGTTACTTGG
>ML818843.1:48453-66255 GCA_009831015.1 Picea engelmannii
TTATGCAAAAGATTGCAGGAGTCCTCCCTCTCAGCAGAAAAGAAGAGGTAGATTTCAAGCCTCAGTTGCCACTGAAGAGGCTAAACCCCAAGAGGAGCCTCAAAGAAGACAAACCAGAGCTGCCACTAAAGAGCAAGAACCACTTGAGGAATATTACCTCATCTCAGCTCTTTCCGGCACTATCACCAAATCAGAAGAGATTTGGCTAATAGACAGTCGTGCTTCCAAACACATGACAGGCTTCAAACAAAACCTTGTAAACTATCAAGACAAGAAATTCAAAGCAAAGGTTGAACTAAGTGATGATGGCACCTATGACATAAAAGGTTTTGGCTCTACCTCTTTCCAGTTTCTCTCCGGTAATATCTTTCACATTGATGAAATTCTTTATGTACCTGGTTTAAAGAAAAATTTAATCTATGTTCCAGTTTTAGAAAGTAAAGGTTATTTAGTAGCTTTCTCCAAAGGAAAGGCCCTCTTATGGTCCTCAAATGAAGATTTAAGTACTGCTATAACCATTGGAACTCGTGAGTGTGGACTTTATAAGCTTTCAGGTCAGGTTGTTCAAGCTCTAGTTCATGAGACGATCAATCCCTGCAAGCTGTGGCACAGGAGACTTGGACACCTCAATTACAATGCACTTCCAGGTTTGCAAAAGATGGTGACAGGTATGTCAATATTTCCTGTTGAGCATAATACTGTTTGTAAAGGTTGTTCACTTGGTAAGAACATAAAGAAACCCTATCCTCTCAGTAATAGAAAATCAAATGGAATTTTGGATTTAGTTCATTCTGACCTTTGTGGTCCTATGTTTGCTCCCTCTATGAATGGTTGTATTTATTATATCATTTTTATTGATGATTGTTCACGTAAAACTTGGATTTATTTCTTAAAAACTAAAGATGAATCTTTCAGCAAATTTCAAGATTTCAAGAATCTTGTTGAAAATCAAACAGAAAGACACATCCGAGTTTTCAGAACAGATAACGGTAAAGAATTTGACTCTTTCAAATATGATGAACTTTGTCGAGACTCTGGAATTAAGAGGGAGCTAATTGTACCATACAACCCTCAGCAGAATGGGGTTGCTGAAAGAAAGAATAGGACTATCCGTGAAGCAACCAGGGCTATGATGCATGATCAAAACTTGCCTCTATCACTTTGGGCTGAGGTTGCCAGTACTGCAATATACATTCAGAATAGATGTCCTCACAAAGCCCTTGAAGCGAAAACTCCTGAAGAAGTTTTCACCAAATGTAAGCCCTCAGTTGATCATTTAAGAATCTTTGGCAGTCTAGTTTGTATACACATTCCAAAAGAGAAGAGGACTAAACTAGAGCCCTCCGGTAAGAAAGAAACTTTTGTGGGATACAGTGAGACCTCAAAAGCCTACAGGATTTATATCCCTGGTCAAAAGTTCATTGAAGTAAGCAGAGACGTGACTTTTCATGAAGAAACAGCTTTCCGCTAGGCCAGAGAACTTCCATGTGATTCAAAGGAGCAAGAAGCTCCACCACTTGATTCTTCTTTTCCAGATAAACAGAGGGAGGAATCCTATGAAATTGTAGCAGATCCTTCAAAGAACTCTATTGAATTTCCAATGGAGTTACCCCCTGTCAAAAGGAAACCAGCTTGGTGCTGGGAGATATTGAAAGAAACAGAAAAGCATTCAGCTCCTAAAGGCACCTTCAGAGAAAGCAAGAAACCAGATAAGTACTCCGATCTCATAGCTCATTTAAATACTGTTATTGATTCAGAACCTTCCACTTTTGTTGATGCCTCCAAACATCAAGTATGGAAAGATGCTATGAACGAAGAAAATGATTCTATTTTAAAGAATAATGTATGGACTGTAGTTCCTAGACCTCATGGTAAATCTGTAGTAACTTCAAAATGGCTTTATAAGATAAAGCATGCAGCAGATGGCAGCATTGAGAAATACAAGGCGAGATTTGTTGCTCGTGGTTTCTCTCAAAAAGAAGGAATTGACTACGACGAGATTTTTTCTCCGGTTGCCAGGTATACTTCAATCAGAATTATTATCTCACTTGCAACAGTTTTTGGTTGGAAACTTTACCAAATGGACGTTAATACTACTTTTCTTAACAGTGAAGTTGAGCAAGAAGTATAAATTGAGCAACCAGAAGGTTTCGTGATACATGATAAAAGATCTCATGTATGCAAACTCAAGAAAGCCCTGTACGGATTGAAACAAGCTCTGAGAGCTTGGTATGGTAGAATAGATAGCTTTCTACAAAGTCTTGGATTCTCCAAGAGCATAGCAGATCCAAATCTTTATATAAAGATCATTCAAAATCATCCAGTTATCCTAGTCTTATATGTGGATGATTTGTTCCTCACTGGAGAGGAAAACTTGATAGCTCAGACTAAGAGAGCTTTCTGAAGAATTTGAAATGAAAGACTTGGGGCTCATGCACTATTTTTTGGGCTTGGAGGTTTGGCAGAAACCAGGAGAGATCTTTCTCTCATAGAGTAAATATGCAGTTGATATACTTCGCAGATTTGGCATGATGGACTGCAAGTCCATGACAACTCCAATGATCTCTAACCTAAAGAAACTTCAAGATCAAGTCACAGGTTCAGATCCGGAAGACCCCGCACCTTATATCGGCAGATCATTGGATCTTTGATGTATCTTGTAAATACGAGACCTGACATCTGTTATGCAGTAAATGCCTTAGCCAGTTCATGTGTGAACCTAAGCATATACATATGGTTGCAGTAAAACATATTCTAAGATATGTTCGGGGGACTATAGCTTATGGTCTCAGATACACTTCCAGTGGAGGTGTAATGCTTCATGGTTTTACAGATTCAGATTGGATGGGCAGTGCAGTGGATCGGAAGAGTACTTCTGGATATTGCTTCAGTTTGGGTTCAGCAATGATTTCCGGGTCTAGCAGGAAACAGGGCTCCATAGCCCAAAGCACTGCAGAGGCAGAATACATTGCTTCTAGTGCTACTAGCAGAGATGCAGTGTGGCTTAGGAAGCTACTCTCAGACTTGTTCAGTTCAAAGCTTGAACCCACAGTCATTCACTGTGACAATCAGAGTTGTATAAAGCTCACTGAAAACCCTGTGTTTCACGACAGATCAAAACACATTGAGATGAGATATCACTATGTCCGGGACATGGTTCAGAAGAACATTCTCAACATTCGGTATGTTCCGACACACTTTCGTGACAAGCTTGGTGTAGCTGAGAATGCCTCTCTTGCTGAGAGGGAGTGTTAAATTTATAAGCAGCTGCAAGAGCCATTCTCCGGGAGGATGGCTAAGACCCTAGATGAGATCTAGGGCCCCCAGTGCACTCCTGGGGTACTTGGTCTAGAACCAAGCAGTAAAGACCGTTGAGAGGACCCCCAGTATACGACTGGGGTTCTTGGTCTAGAACCAAGCAGTAAAGACCCCTGAGAGGGCCCCCAGTATACGACTAGGGTTCTTGGTCTAGGACCAAGCAGTTAAAGCCCCTAGATAAGCCTAGGGCCCCTGGAAATGTCCAGGGTACCCATGCCTGTGGCATGGGTTGATCCTTGCTCTTGGACCTTGGTGGATAAGAACCCAGAAAAAGTTTTGGGGCTACTTGATCCTCGATCAAGTATTTTGTTGGTGTATGACCTTCCTTGAAAAAGGACATGACCACATCAGGGATAAGTCCCATATGCAATGATGATAAAGTAATAAGATCACCATAAATATGAATGAATGAGTATTGCCACCTTCTAAACCCTCCTTAACCCTCTCCTACCCGTGTTTGTGTGTTTTGCGGTTTTATGTTGTTTTGTCTTAAGGGTAAATTAAAGTTTAAATTAAATGTTTATTATATTATGTTTAAATTTTTAATTTAAACATGTTATTTTAATTATTTTAATTATTTTAATTTAATTTAAAATTTTAATACCCTAGCCTAAACTATAAATAGAACCCCCTCCTACCCCTCACTATACATATTATTATCTTTTGCCTTTAGAGTGAGCGGATCTTTCTCTCTTTTGCTACGGCCTTGTCTATTGTCGTTGGAGCCTGTCTGAAATTGTTGCGGCCCTCTTGCTGTCCACTATTGATTTGTTGCGGCCTCTTGTTCTGCTGTGTGAGGGCAGACAGTGGTGCGGCTCCTCCTTTCTTCTGTTGTGGTAAGCCTGTAGGGTGCGGCCCCTTTTCTTCTGCTACTATGGGGTATTTTCTGTAAGCCACAACCTCCCTTAATGTGCGAGGGTTTATCCACAGTTTTCCTATGTGGGGTTTGGATGATTTAAGAGGGTTTATCCACAGTTTTTTCTTGTGTGGGGTTTGGATGATCTAAGCCATTTTTGTTTGAGGGTTTGACTGTGTGAAGTCCTTCTGGTTCTATTCCTTTGGTGGCAAGAAAGTTTTTCATATCTTGGAAAGAGATCCAACCTATAAGGTGGATCTATGACCTAGACTTTACCTGASCATAATTACAAATGGTTCTACATCCTTCTTGTTGGCTATGACTTCTTCAGAGGTAAGGATCAGGACAAGGTATGCTATCTATCCATCATTTTCAGATCTGGTATTTTGTTTTGAGTTCTATACAGTTTGATCTATCTAGATCTATTTTTCAGCATTAACAGTTATTAGATCTAAACGATATATTGAGTTTACTTGTTTTGTTTCTGTAGTATGATCTACTGATCAGATCTRTAGATTGAGTTTMGATCTGCAAACTAGTATTAGTTTCTTATTTCAGTTTTATAGATCTGAACTAGAATCTCTTTAGATCTACTCTATAAATTGTTTTTATCTAAATTCAGTTTAGATCTGGATATCTATGTTTTACAGTCTAGATTGGATTTCTGAACTTGTACTTTAACTGTTATACTCACAGAAATTTAAAAGACACTATTGTTATGCTTTACTACCCTAATTCTAACAAGAATCGTGTCAGATTCAGTAAAGGATCACTTGATCCCTCATATATCCGAACTACAGACAGCAAGGCAAATGTATGAAGCACTCAGCAGGTTATATGAAAGCAAAGACATTAGCCGGAATCTTACCTTAAGAAATCAGTTTCGTAATATGAAGATGGACAACTCAGAATCTGTCACATCCTATCTTATGAGAGTTTCTCAGATCAAAGATCAACTTCCAGCTATTGGAGATGTCATTAGTGACAAAGAACTTGTAACCACAACCCTATATGGGTTTCCAACATTTTGGATTCCTTTTGTACAAGGAGTGTGTGCAAGAAGCAAGTTACCCAAGTTTGATAAGTTATGGGCAGATTGCACACACGAAGAATTTAGACTTGCAGACCAACAGAAGAGATTAATTGTCGATGAAGAGGAAGCTCTTACAGCTCAAAAGAACAAAAGAAGTTCCTTCAAGAAGAACGATAAAGAAGCTAACTCCGTAAGAGTTCCAGACAAGAAGAAAGATGTTTCAAAGATCAGATGCTACAACTATCAAAAGTTGGCTTTTGTTCTAATATGGACAAGTGTTATTCATGCCCAAAGGATCTAACTCCGACACAGTAGTGGTTCTTGGAGTTAGAGAGAGCAACTTGTATAGGCCAAAGGGCCATCCTATGCAAGCCATGGCGAACAGTAGCAAAGTGATCGAGGTCAAGGAGCAAGTAGCTCCGAAGGTTGTGCAAACTCGAAGGGAGCTCGACTTCAGAGGGAGTCAGCAAATTCAGAGGGAGTCAACAGGCTCAAAGGGAGAATCGGTCGTCCAGAGGAAGTCAACCTTCAGGTTCAGGTGGGAGAGAGAAGTCTTCCAAGACTGTCAAGAAGGTGTCATAGGTTGAGGAAGAAAGGCAGGAAGCCCATAAGTAGGAGGCTTCTAGGAGCATGGTGTCTTCCAAAAAAGGTCCATGCCATACAACAAGATTTGTTTCAGTGACAGAGGGAGAAGCGAATCAGGTGGATTGGAGAGCAGTCGTGTTAGCAGATCCAATATGGGAAGCAGAACCACTTCCAGAATGGGAGAAAGAGCTACTTCTAGGTGATACCGGAGTGAGTGAGAATACCTCCCTCGCTAAGAGGGAGTGTTGATGTTTTGTAGCTTCAGGCAGGTATTCTCACATTGGCCTTGGCGTCGGACATGTGAGAATCTTCATTGACAACAATATTGCATTTTCATTTTGTGAAAACCCCTTTTGGATTGGAGTTGGGGCTTGGAATTGGTGTTGGCAGCTTGTGTCGGGGTTTCACACCCACATGTGTGATTAAACAATTCTAATTTAATGTTGAGTTTAGAAGAGGTTCCTAAACTCACTCATTAAACTCCTATAAAAGAAGAGGCACTAAGAGGGCATCTTATTGTTACATTATGGAGTTAGCATTAGTGAGTGAACACTTGTGCTAAGGAGATTGGGGTGAAAATTTCAACAAGTAAATTCTGCACTTTGGCAAATCTGGCCTAGGGTTTTCTGGTCTTTTTATTTTTCTGATTTTCTGCCCAGGAGGAGGCCACACATGTGAGAGGAGAGAGAAAGGCAGCCACAAGTGTGAGGGAGATAACAGGTCGCACATGTGATAGAAAAGGACATGAATAGGCCACACGTGTGAGGGAAGGAAGCAGGCCACACGTGCGAGTTTTTGGGGCAGGTGACAGGTTCCTACGGCTGATATCAACAGTCCGTACAATCCATATGGCTGGCGTTAGCAAGCTGTACAGATGATGTCAACAGCTTTGCAAGTGAATTGGGAATTTTCTGGGATTCTGTTGATTTGTATTTTTTTCTGAGAGGACTGGTTTTGTCCTCGGTTTTGCTGATTTTGTGAATTTGCTGAGAGGGTTGGTTTTGCCCTCAGAAATTCTAAATCTGGAAAGTTTATAGAACAAAAATTTGTGTATCTTGTGCATCAATGGTTTCTCTCTGATCTTTATGTTTCCACTGTAATTTTCTATCATAATTTCAGTGTAAAATTATTCAGTGATCACTGATAACAACCCTAGGGTTTACTGTTTGCAGTCAATTGGAAATAATTTTCAGATCTGAAATTAGATGCTTAAAAATTGACACTTAAACAGTATTTTGTTGTTTATCTGCAGTAATAGGAAGGATGTAATGAGGCAGCTCATAAAGTCCCATAGTGCTAACCTTCTTTTTTGGGTGTAGAATTGATGATCTTAGGGCCCCATTAAGTGGATGCATATGTAACTAGAACAATGATCTCTTTAGATATTTGGCAACCTCCTATGAAATTAAAAGGATCCAAGAACTGTGAAATGACTATATTTTTGCTGACATATAATATAAGCTTTTTTTTGTTTCCTTACCAAAATAAAAAGAATATTCTTGACAAAACCTTTACCTTTTCAGCAAACTATATGGTAAACCTGTTAGGCTATCAATTGGTTTATACAAAACAATTCTCTCAAAAGACCAATGACAGAAATATTTAACCAAGCTGCATACATTGTTTGGATTCTTAAGCTGTCGATAACCCTGTAAAGCTGACTCTGCATGCTCATGGGCGCGAGAAAAGAGTGCATATGCTTCTGTGTGTTTTCCAGCCAAGCTGTAAGATTTGGCCAAGTAAAAGCACCTGCACAATACCAAAAGTAGTTCCAGTACTGTGATTGCCATTCAAACCACTAAGCTAACTCACTCTTATCCTAATAAGAAAGAAAACTGGAAGAGAACATAGTAAAACATGAAATAATGACCTATTTCTCAAAAAGTAGACAACAAAAAGTATGTATCATCATTAAATGCAACTTTCAATTTATATGTTAATCCACTTTCCTATCAGTTCGAGTTCCTAATCAGAAAGAAAACAGGAAGAGAATAGAGAAAACAAGAAATAATGAACTATTTCTCAAAAAGTAGACAAATAAAGTATGTATCATCATTAGATGAAACTTTCAATTCTTACCTTTCCAAGGAATTGTTCTTGCAATTAGTTTTACACCCATACATGAGTATATGGAAATAATATTTTATACACAAAAGCATAACCTCTTCAAGATTTGATATCATACTCCTTGCCATGAGTCGTATCCAGGATATGTAAAGAACTTGTTCAAAATTTTAGTGATCAGAGAAGAGACACTGACACTGTCCAGATCGGTGAAGCGATGTGGAGATGGCAAACATCTAGTTCAGCATCTAAGAAGGTTTGAGGAAGCAGCAGCACACTTATCCAATGAGCAGATGGCATTAGTTCCAGACACCCACAGAATACTGCATATTCTTGATTGCTGGGTCAATTCTCACAGGAAGGATCTACAATCACTTGGAGAAAGCTAGGGGCATTCTTTCTATGCAGGTCCAAGAAAATTGAAGATAAAAATAACTGCAGATATTACAGTATGGTAAATCTGCCTCATTTGTCCAGACTGATGGACTTCAAGCAGAAAGCAGTCAAGGAATATGGTAATCATGATGAGACAGCTGACCATGTCCTCCATGGACTATTAATGGGTTCACATACAAATGATACTACAATCAAGAAAGGAAAAGACAATTTCGAAACCAGACAAATTTATGGCAAAGACTAAAAACAGAACTGGGCAAAGGAGACTCTGAGGACCATCCAGATTTGGACATGAGCGCAGCCTCTTCCAGACATCGGGATGTGCCACAGACTCACTCTTCCAGATCTCCCAGCCCCAGCACATCCATACAGTCTTCCATCAGGAGTTTCTTTGATCTCGCCTTGGATGGTGGGAAATGACCACTTGCTGCAAGCACTGACTCAAGGAATTGTAGCTTCTTGTTATCATCACCCTCTTTATCAGAAGGTGATGACACCAGGTGATCTCAAGCACTCTCACTTGGCATCTTCAGTCAAGACATCCTCCCAGGCCCTCAAGTTCTTGACAGGGATTTTTTCTTTCTTCTTTTTCTCTATGATTCCCAACTTTGTATCTCACTACTGGATGATAGACTTTTATCTCTTAGACATTGGATTTCATAGATTAGATCTGTTTTTATAGAAGTGGCACTCACATTCCCACTTGTGTGTTGATTCTGATGTATGTAACAGTCCTCTTTGATCTACTTTTTGTTAATTTCCTATAACTCAGCACAGAAATTATTGCCAATAATTTACTTTAACCCAGAAATTATACTTGCTGATATAAATTCAGAAATTATGCAAATAACCTACAGCTAAGTTATTTAACCAACACTACACAGCAGAAGCTAACAGAAACCAAGCACATAAAAATGGACAACACCAGAAACCACAATGTGGGGAAAACCAGCAAAGAGGGGATTATATTGGACTTTCAAGAAAAAATTTACAGCAGCAAGATAACAGAAATTTCTTATAGAAATTTCACAGCAAATTTCCTCTCCTTCCTCAGCAAAAAATACGGCCCAGCTTCTTCTGGCCCTGTACGGCCTGCACAAACTCGGCTCTGTATGTTGCTCTGTTTGCTGGCTGATACAGACTATGTACGTCCCTAGCTGGCTGAGTAAACTCAACCCTGGTACGGCCTCTTTCTCCCTGCCTAATGCTCCCTAGAATCGGCCTTTCTCTGTTGCACAGTACAGCCCAAGTACAGCCTCCACTGGCAGCCCCAGTCTGGCCCAAAACTTGCCCTCTTGCCCAAGTGCCCTTGCCTCAGTTGCCTTCTCTTGCCCAAGCACCTTCTTCCTTCTCTCACAAATGAGAGTGTGTGTCCTCTCACCCTCAGCCACTTTTCTGCCTTGGGATGTGTGCCCACTTCAGCCTTCAATTATTTGGCCATTGAGCACAAACAATATCGACAATAGATATAAACTCTACTTCATCTAATGGGTCGGCTCATAGATCTGATCTATCTTAAAATTGACTAGAAGTTTGTATTAATTAATGGTTTTTGTAGAAAACTATTTTGAGCCTAAGAAACTCCTGAAGATGATCCCAACTCCAGGGATTGAAACGTTGAACAAAAATCTCAATTTGAATGCAAGTTCCTGGTTTCTTCAACATGTTTATGTCAATTTTTAAGCATCTAATTTCAGATCTGAAAATCACTTCCAAGTGGCATCAAACAGTAAACCCTAGGGTTGTTATCACTGAATACTTTTACACTAAAATTATGACAGAAAAATTACAGCGGAAACATAAAAATAAAGAGAAACCATCCATACACAAGAGACACAAATTTCAGTTCTTTAAACTTTTCAGATTTAGAATTTCTGAGGGCAAAACCAGCCCTCTCAGCAAATCACCAAACCAGCAAATCTAAGGAAAAAAAACTAGTCATCTCAAAAATTACAAATTCGGCAAATTTCTGGAAAAAAAACCCAACTTACAAATCTGTTGTTGTATGGTCTGCTGACATCAGTCATACGGCTGCTAACGTCACCTGTACCTTCACACGTGCAGCATGTTTTGTACCACACGTGTGGCCTGTTTCTCCCACACATGCGGACTATTCCGTACCACCGGTCTCATTGTCCTTCCTCCTCTCTTCCTCACACATGTGACTTCTCCTTGGCTGAAATACAGAAACAGAAAACCAGAAACCCTAGGCCAGATTTGCCAAAGTGCAAAATTTCCCTTTGCTAAAATTTCCATCAGGGATAATTTTAAGGATGGAAATTTATTTTGAAATGTAGAAACCTTGGCTTATCTTATTGGTCATTTATATCTCAATTGTAAATGTTTGGCGATATTTTTGTTAAAATATTCAAATTTCTAAGAATTTTATATAGTTTTTATATAATTTTGGAGATTTTTAAGGTAAAATAATTTTGTCCTATAGAATTTGGGCACTTATGTTTGCTGATGTTTGTTGATGTTTGGTAGCTGCGGGAGGCATTTTCCTCCTAGACAACCTTTCTTATAAGAGAAGAAGATTCCAGAAGTCAAAGGAAGACTATTGAACGAAAGAAGAACACCTTGGAAGAGAAGTCGACCCATAGAAAAAGAATAGAGTGAAAATACAAGCCTCCAGATCTAGGTTGCACGAAATGGGGAAACGTTTCCAAGTTTCAGAAACCGGGATGGTACGAAACAGGCCCCCAAAAAATGGAAACGTCTGGGGAAACACTGGGGGAAATGCCGTATATAAAAAAATTAAAAAATATATATATGTATATAAAAAAAAAATTTAAATAAGACATTATATTGCAAGAAAAACATAATGATGCAAAAAAATGCAATAATGATGCAAGAAAAACATAGAAAATGCAAAACAAATATATATTTGACTGTTTGGGGGCCCATGGCCCCTTTTTTTTTCTTATTTCGCCTGAAAGACGCCCGAAACGCCAGTTGTACGGGCTGGTACAGCCAGGAAACGTCATCGGTTGTACCGTACGACGTTTCCAAATCAGGAAACGTCATATGGTACGGTCGGCGGCGTTTCCTGGCCGTACCGTACCAGTTTCGGGCAGGAAACCGAGGGGGGGGAGGGTGTTTCCTGCAACTTAGCTCCAGATAAGAAGTCGGCCCATGGGAATTAATAAAGTGAAAATGAATTATTCTAGATGAAAAGTCGGCCCCAGTATTCCAGATGAGAAGTCGACCCCAGTACATTGACAGACCAGTATAAATATAGTGAAGCCTTGCTCATTTGCATACACACTCGCAGTTGCAGCTACACAAGGAAGAAGGCGCAGATCTAAGGCAAGGAGGACGCAACTACTGCAGCATCTGAGTTCTTGGTTATTCTTGGTGGTAATTTCTCTTGTGCACTCTCTCTAGGAAGAGGTGTGCTACTCTGTATGGTGCTATTGATGCGGTTGTATGGTATACTAGCTTTGTGCTAGGGTTTCTTCTTTATCAGTTTGCTCTTGAGAGTCGGTTCACAGTTGGATTATACTATTGACGGAATCTATCTAAGAAAGCTTGGTTGGGTTTTCCACCGTGTTTGGGATTTTCCCAAGATAACTCTCTCTGTCTTCGTGTTCCTGTTTATTATGTTTCTCTTATTTCTTCAGTATATGATATATGGTTGTTAATGTTAAAGAAGATATAAATACACTAGTAAACCTATTGCTCTATTAAGTTAATGAAAATCTAACATGGTATAAGAGTTGGTTACCTTAAAGACATCCTAACAGCTGGAAGGAAAGATCTTGAGATTTCCAGCTACACATTTCTTTTGTCAAGATCGTTGAGCACTTGTTCCAAGTCATTGGGACTAATTTCACATCAGAGCAATTCGCCCAACCCTAGTGCACTCACTGCAACTGGCAAATTGCAGTTTGGTGAAGTTTGAAATTTTGGAAATTTTTAGATATAGGGTTTCTACCAACGAAAATGAATACCAGTATGAGAGTTGAGGATAGGTTGTGTTGACACGAAGTTTAATTTTTTCCTATCTTTGAAAACTAAAGCTTCATCTTTTCCTAAGTCGTGGAGCCCCCTTAGTCCAAAAAGGGGAAATCATAGCTTTCTGTTCCCTTTCGGGTTTTCGAGATTCGGTTTTTCTCGAAGTATAATCTTCAACCATCTTATTTTCCCGGTGTCGAAATCCCGAAAATGTTTAGCTTATTAAAAAATTTTAAAGGGGAAAGAAATAAAGGTTACATTTTCCGTCGCTTTCCACAAAGCGCTCTTTAAACCCATAATTAATTAAGTTCCTAAACATAATTATCATTCTCTTAATCTTTCGCAATTCAGGTTTTTCCTTCTACCGAAACGCTTTCGAACTCTCAATCGTCAAACTCCCGATCCTCACTTTTCCGAAAAAGTTAAAAGGATAATTAATTATTAACCTGGATTAATTAAAGGCCTAATACGTGTCTTAGCACCTCACTAATCTCATCGCAATTTCGTGATCCGGGGATTGCTTATGACTTATCCCTTGACGCTAGGATCTCCGAACTTTCGAAACACGAAATCGCGTTTTCCCTAAACAAGGTTTAAGATTAAGGTTAATTTGTTTTTAAAATAGGATTAGTGATAATTAAACCGCCTTTCGCATTTCGGGAATTGCGGAAGGCGGTGATTTTTGAAACTCCGGTTTCGAAATCGCCGATATACGGCAGCATTAATAAAGGATAAATGAAGATTTTTTCAACACGAAAGCGTATCTCCAGGCATATCTTTCCATTGAAAAGCATTAACTTTTCGTCATCTGCGTCTGTACACTCGTTATAACGCGAAATTGAGGGTTAATAAAGTCTTATATTTCAAACTTCATAGTTATCCATTACATCTGCAGCAAGTCACGTTTACCTGGTTTTATACACACTTTCTCTGTAAATAGGTCTCTGATCCAGCACAGGTATCATGGCACCTAAGAAGGCACCCAAGTAAAGCGAAGAAATTGCAGAAAGCTCGAGTCCAGATGGAGACATTATATCTGATACAACACTGCATGCCATCGATTCCATAAAATCCTGGGGGCAGATTTTCGAGACTCTAGATTATGAAATAAAAAAATTCCCTCATGACGCCGACAACAAGCTTCGAGATATAGTGGAGTCTGAGCTCCACAAAATAGCTACACGGTCGCGACTTACGACTTATAATGACATGATCAGTTGGGCCTTAGAGTGAACTGACGTACAGACAAGGTGCATTCTGGACAGCCGAGGGGTCGTCGTTGGCTCTTTCAGACCGGAACATTTACAAGTAATATATAAATTATCTCCCAGTCCCAAGTATGTTTATAATAAAGATTTTGTGAGTAATTTTCAAAGGAAAGAATGTTCTGAGTCAGACCAAACGTATCCTGACTTAATCAAAGATTGGTGGAGGAACGAGGGAAAATTCAGGGCTGACACCCATGGTATTTACGCCACAGCCTCATTGAATGAGTACATGATCTATGTGGCGATGATGTTATGTAGACTTTTCGGTAGAAAAAGTCCCACCCATTTCCCTGCAGAATGGGTACCTCTTTTGCATGAGGCAGTTGAAGATTACAGCTTCAACTGGGATAAGATTTTATCCGATAACATGGCGAAGGAGGTCATGGACTATCAGGACGGCAAGATCAAAAGGCCGACCAGTAGCCTTTTATATGTCGGCATACATCATGGATGCTATATCCTTCTCGACTCCTTTCCCTTTGATGAATTGGAATTGGAATCCGACTTACCCGGAGCCAATTCATGAATATCATTCTAAACTTTGGGAAAAAAACGCCAAGGACTCGTTCTATGAAATTTGTCATTTCGTGGTGATACCACTACATCAAATGTTGTACGGCTGTGCGCCTCCCTGCATTTCAGAGTTGGTCACAGGAAACCTCAGGGCAGTTGTTGACTGGTTCATTGAGGAGAATTTTTCATACATCAGAGTTTTCGGGTGTTCAATTCCCCCACATGCCCTCCCGAAATTCCTCCCTGACAGACTAGTGTGCAAGGAGGTAGCTCATCAAATAGTAACAAGTGGAATTGGGATAGAACTAAAAATGGCTCAAAAGAAATTTTGGCCAGTTTTTCCTGTTCAGATTGGGAAATTTTCGTTGCTCAACTTAGGTCATTCCAAAGTTGAAGCGACAGTGCTAAAGGAGGTTAAATTGGTAAACCTCGAGCACAGGGAGCACGATCCTTACCAATTAATGGGAAAACACATGGCCCACTGTAATATGAAGGCTTATGAACATGAGAAGTCCCCTTGCGACAACCTGGTCAAAGGGACTAAGACCTATGAGGAAGTGTTAGAAAGAGTACAGACACTGTCGTCCGACTTGCAAGCTAGTTTTCAGATCTTCCAGAAACACAGACGGAGAAGTCTGCCCAAAGTGCTGCAAGGTGAAGCAATTACCCTTCCTTGAGAACAAGAAGATACTCCTCCAGGTTTCGGACAAGAAACACAAGATAAAGTCAATCCTGAAGAATTTCCTTAGGAGACTGAAGGGTCTTCACGAAATGAAGAGGCCTTACAAACAGAAAATCCAGAGACGGAAGCAGAGAGAAGGCCCAGGACACCTCCTGATTCCAGTAAGTCCACTCCTCCTTCATCACCTGCTGTTGATGTCATTATACCTGAGGCTATGGGAGAAACAAGGTCTAAAGAGCTAGGAAGTCCCATAACTTCCTTAACTCCTTTACAGTCCACCTTTGGACTCCCACAGATGGGAGATATATATGTTGGTGACCTCACCCCCATTTCCAGAGATGAGATCCCTCCTTCCGATTATTTTTTCAGCAAGAAGAGGAAGGCTATTGTAAGGCAAGAAATGCATATGAGAGAAGGGGGTATGGTGAAGAAGCATAGGGTCTTGATAGATGGCCAGAAACTGGAAGAGGAGGATTTCGCTACAGAGGTAGCAGGCTCCATGGTAGCCATGGCAACAACAAACATTTTTACTGTGGAGAACATGAGAACAAGGATAAAGAAGAGTAACCACATGATAGCTCAATTGTAGGATCAGTTGAAGAATGCTGAGAAAAACATTAGAGAAGAGGTGAATAAAGGTCTGGAGCAGGCCAGAGCTGTTGAAAGGCAAGAAATCCAGTCACTCAAAACTAGCCTGGATGAAATGAACCAGAGGATACAAGCAAGTCAGGTACAGGTTACTCAGCAAAGGGAGCTCGTTAAACAGTTACAGGCTAAGTTGAGTTTGACAGAAGGTCGGGTCGTGGACTTAAAGGTTTTTCAAACCCTCTCGTTAGAAGCCCATACAAAGATAGAAGTTGAACAGTAACAATTGATCTCCAAAATAGAGATCATCCAGCATTATTTTCAAGAGGTAAGCAAATCCCTTGATAACATTATTTTACTAGAAAAAGAGGCTAAAGCAGCAAGGAATACCTTTTAAAAAGCAGTCGCATGTTCAGGGAACAAGGAGATGTCGAAAGATTTAAAACTTTCTGTCGCAGAACAGATAAGAGGAGACATTATGCTCAAGGCGTGGGAAACAAACATAGTCGAAAATAAGAAGACAGTCAAAGAAATCAAAGATGACTGTGAGGGAATCTTTGATTCTTTGGATAAGCAAGCATTAGCATTTGAAAGAAATGACTGCTCTAGAATACTAGGGCAGATAAACATTGTGAAACAGTAGTTGGACTACAAAGAGAGCTTACAGGAGGTTCAGGCAAAAATTTCACAGTTGAGCGAAATCAATACAAACCAGATAGACAAATGATTGGTACAGCCTAATTTAAAGTTGCAAATGATCAGGTTTTCTGATAAAGGTTTTGAAGACCAGTTCCCAAAGATACAAAGAAAGTTGTCTCTGTTTGAGACTAGGGATCTTCCAACACCCCCTAAAAATTTTGTTCATTTTATGGAGAAATGTATTGAATGTATAGCATCAAAGGAGGGAGAGACTTCAACTAAACAATGAAGTATCGTTTGAAAACTCATACTATTGAAATGATAGATAAACAAAAGTTAATCATGCAACGGTTAAAGGTTGCAGTTTTGTAACTATTTTTCTCCAGAAAAGTAGGAGATTGCTAACTATCAAGTATTGATCACCTTCTATAAATACAAGGAGCAAAGACTAAAAGAGGGCTTTTTGATCTCTCTAAAAAAAGTATTTTTGACGAAGTAATTTTGAAGAGACTCTAAATTAATAGAAATGCAGATTGAAGATTCCAGATCTTGTCACTTCTGAGTTATGTGTTTCCCTGTCATCTCATCTTTCTTTCATATGTTTAATTGATGAATGCTTGGCTGCAATTTTGTAAAACTTCTACTGTGGAAATTATTATTCTTGTTATTTAAATCATTTACAGTTTTTCCTTTGTATTCGTTATCAACAGATACAAGACCTGTAGATGTTTAGATTTCAACATCATATGCTTCATTAATATTTTTCTCATTTCGTAGTCTTCTGTTACTATGTGAGATTCCTCTGAAATTGATGCCTCACTTTGCTAATAGCTTTATGTTTTTCTTCATATCATGCATGTTTCTTTTCTTTAAAATTTAACTCAGATACAAGAAAAGGCCTACAATTTAGTCATCCTATTTATTTGGGTGTTGACATCATTCTCGTTACATTGTGGAATAAAGATAACAAGCCTAAAAAGAAAACACAAGAACTTGATCTTCTTTACTTTTACCCTTCATGACATTACCAGTTGTAAGGCAGCCTAATATCGAGCCCGGCCTTTGGGATCAAACCAACATCGCTCTAAATTTATTTAACACTATCTTACAAAACGCAAATAACCGGGTTGAGTTAGAACGTTCATGGGCAGCAATTTAGAGAGATATCAGTATCCAGGAAAACTGGGAATTTCGACAGAGACAGTTGAGGAACCAACTATAGCCCTCATCTTTTTATCATATATTTTCCTATCGCCAGCTCCCTCTGTCTTTTCAGATGCCTTGACAGTATACTTTAGAGCCTTAAAGTATAAACTTAGGAACAACAGGTTGGATGGATCAGATAACTTCATATCATGAAAGCATAGGGTACTCCTCATTCTAGAAGAGAATGAGTTGTTGGATCATGTCAAGCAGGTGCTTCCAAAACCAGAATAAGAAGACACCAAGACAAAGTTCAGGAAGAATGAGATCAAGGCCAAGAGGATCATAACAGATTCAATCATGGACCACTTGATTCGAAATGTATCAGAATTGAAGACACCAAAGGAGATGTTTGATGCCTTATCCAGACTATATGAAATCGATTACACAAGCAGGAAGCTAACCCTAAGGCATCAACTTAGAAACGTGATGATGAACAAGTCAGAAACAGTCTACTTCATGAGTATTTCACAGATCAAGGATCAATTTGCAGCTATTGGAGACTTAGTAGATGATGCAGAACTTGTAACTACAACTCTTAATGGGTTTCCTTCTTCCTCGGATGCATTTGTTCAAGGAATTTGTGCAAGAATAAAATTACCCAGATTTGATAAGCTATGGGCAGACTATACCCAAGAAGAATCAAGGTTGATATCCAAATCACAGAAGACCAATGATGAGGAAAATCAAGCACTTGTTGCTC
>ML818843.1:171917-192234 GCA_009831015.1 Picea engelmannii
CTGAAACCCTCAGCATGAAGTTTGGTGAAGTTTGAAAAATCAAGGTTTTTCAATGCTAGGGTTTCTACTGGCGAAAATGTCAACGAGTATGAGAGTTGAAGATAGATTGGATGGAACAGATAACTTCAGATCTTGGAAGCATAGAATACAACTCATTCTAGAAGAGAATGACTTATTAGATCACGTCAAGAAGATGCTTCCAAAACCTGAAGAGGAAGAAGCAAAGGCAAAGTTCAAGAAGAATGAGGTCAAGGCCAAGAGGATCTTGACAGACTCAATCAAGGATCACCTGATTCCCAATGTATCAGAACTAAAGACTGCAAAGGAGATGTTTGATGCCCTAACCAAACTCTATGATAGCAAGAACACCAGTCGGAAGCTTACCCTACGGCATCAACTCAGAAATGTGACCATGAACAAGTCAGAGACAATAGCCAACTTCTTTACAAGGATCTCACATATCAAAGACCAATTAGCAACCATTAGAGATCCAGTAGAAGAGGTTGAACTAGTAACCACTACGCTAAATGGTTTCCCTCCCTCTTGGGACCCATTTGTCCAAGGAATTTTTGCAAGAAGGAAGTTACCCAAGTTTGACAAGTTATGGGCAGATTGCTCTCAAGAGGAATCTAGATTAATATCCAAGAAACAAAAGGTGATGATGAGGAAAACCAAGCACTTGCAGCACAAGTGAAGAAGAGAAAGGAAAGAGAAGAAGGCAGTCAAAGGAAGTTTAAGAAGCCACGTTGTAAGAGGGATATGTCAAAGGTTCAATGCTTCAATTGCAGGAAGATTGGACATTATGCAGCACAATGTCCTCACAAACATGAGAAGGAAAAGAAGAAGAAGCACCATGCACATGCAGCTGATGCTAAAGAACACAAACCCAAAGATGAAGAATTTGTATTCATTTCATCACTCACCGGAACCATCACTCAAGGAAGCGATACTTGGCTCATAGATAGCGGTGCTTCCAAGCATCTGACCGGATTCAGAAACTCTCTATCAAAATTAATAGAAAAGGACTATTCACTTCAAGTGGTGCTTGGAGACGATTCCAAGCATACAATCAAAGGCGTTGGAGAAGCCTCCTTACAACTTGATTCAAGTAACCCTCTTTCAATTAAAGATATATTATTTGTAGAAGGCTTAAAGAAGAATCTTCTATCTATTTCAGCTTTAGAAGATAAAAGCTTTAGAGTAGCTTTTGTGGATGGCCAAGTCCTACTATGGCCCAAGAATTCAAGCATAAATAAAGCCACCATTATTGATGTCTAAGAGGGAGGACTGTATAAGTTGAAGGGACACCAAGAACAAGCCCTTGTACATAATAGTGTTAGTTCCAGTGAACTATGGCACTGAAGGCTTGCTCACTTGAACTATAAAGCATTACCAGTTTTGAGCAAAATGGTTGCAGGTCTACCAGAATTTCAGATAGACCATGACGGAGTATGCAAAGGTTGTGCACTTGGCAAGAATGTCAAGGGAAGCTTTACAAGCAGTGATAGTAGATCCAAAGGTATTTTGGACATCATACACTCCGATGTATGCGGACAAATGACGGTGCCATCACTTGGCATCTTTGTATACAATGTGTTGTTCATAAACAACTATTCCAGGAAGACATGGATCTACTTCTTGAAAACAAAAGATGAAGTCTTTAACAGGTTTCAATAGTTCAAGGCCTTAGTTGAGAATCTCTCTGAGAGGAAGATTAAAGTTTTGAGATCTGACAATGGAGGTGAGTACACCTCAAAGGAGTTTAAAGACTTTTGCCAAGAGGCAGGGATTAAGAGGGAGATTACAACTCCATACAACCCCCAGCAGAACGGAGTTGCAAAAAGAAAGAACAGATCCATCATAGAAGCAGCAAAAGCGATGATACATCACCAGGGCCTACCCATGCACTTATGGGCAGAAGCATCCAGTACGATTGTACACGTGCAGAAAAGAAGTCCTCATAAGATATTGGGGAACAAGACACTTGAAGAGGTATTCATCGGAAAGAAGCCAGAAGTCAGTCATTTGAGGATTTTTGGTTGTCCAGTGTTTATACATGTTCCCAAGGAAAAGAGAACGAAATTGGAACCTTCAGGAAAGAAGGGCACATTCGTTGGATACAGTGAGACATCGAAAGCCTATAGAATTTACATTCCAAGGCAGAGACAAATCGAGATCAACCGAGATGTAAAATTTCACAAAGATGAAGCCTGCAAAAGATCAAGGGAATCTCACATAGATAAGGACCTAATAGAACAATAGGCTCCCAAAGATGCAGTCATGGTAGACTCTACACCTGAAGAAACCATCCCAAAAGTTTAGAATGATATGGTAGAGTCAAAAAGTCCTATAGATCTACCTGAAGAAGCTGTGACTACCAGGAAGAGACCAGCTTGGCTTCGAAACACCTTGCAAGAAACTGAAGGACATGCAGCTCCCAAAGGCTCCTTTAGAGAGAGAAAGAGACCACATAAGTTTTCCAGCTATGTGGCACTAATGAGCAACATCATTAATTCAGAACCTTACACTTTTGAAGAAGCTGTCAAGAAGCCAGAATGGAAGGATGCCATGATGGAGGAGTATCAGTCCATCATGAAGAATGATGTATGGGAGGTCGTTCCGAGAACAAAAGGGAAGTCAGTTGTGACTTCCAAATGGATCTACAAGATCAAGCATGTTGCAGACGACAGCATAGAGAAGTACAAGGCAAGGTTTGTGGCTAGAGGGTTCTCTCAGAAAGAGGGAGAAGACTATGACGAAACCTTTTCTCATGTAGCAAAATACACTTCCATTAGATCAATCATTGCGATTGCTTCCGCAATGGGATGGAAATTACACTAGATGGACATCAAGACTACTTTCTTGACTGGTGTAATAGAGGAAGAAATGTACATGGAATAGCAACAAGGTTTAGTGATCCATGGGAAGGAGTCCCATGTGTGCAGACTGAAGAAGGCCTTGTACGGGCTGAAGCAAGCACCCAGGGCATGGTATGCCAGGATAGATGGATATTTGATGAGCTTGGGATTTACCAAGAGTGAGGCAGATCCTAACCTTTACTATAAGGTTAAGGATGGATACCCATTGATCTTGGTTCTATATGTAGATGACTTGTTTCTAACGGGGGACGAGAAGCTCATTGATGGGTGTAAGAGGGAGGGAGCTTCAGAGTTCGAGATGAAGGATCTAGGTCTGATGCATTACTTCTTGGGATTGGAAGTGTGGCAAAGATCAAATTAGATTTTCCTTAGCCAAGGAAAATATACTGTTGAGATTCTACAGAGATTCGGGATGATGGACTGCAAGTCCATGACCACACCCATGATGATAAATCCAATGCTCTTGAGTTACAAATCTTCAGATTTGGTGGATCCCATGATGTACAAATAGTTGATTGGATCCTTGATGTACCTAGTTAACACCAGGCCAAACATATGCTTTGCAATGAATACCTTGAGACAACACATGGTTGAACCTAGACGGGTACATTGGATGGCAACAAAGCATATGTTGAGGTACCTTCATGGTACGTTTGGATATGGATTGAGATATGACTCGGGTGAATATGTGAAGCTGCAGGGAGATACAGATTATGACTAGGAAGGGAGTGCAGTGGATCGGAAGAGTACTTCTGGATGTTGTTTTAGTCTGGGATCAGGCATGATCTCATGGTTGAGCAAGAAGTAAACATCAGTGGCACTCAGTACATCAGAAGCAGAGTATATCGCAGAAAGTGTGGCAAGCCGTGAAGCAGTGTGGCTCTGGAAGTTGCTCGTCGAGATATTTGATCTAGAATTGGAGCCAACTTTGATACATTGTGACAATCAAAGTTGCGTGAACCTTACCAAGAACCCTGTATTTCATGACAAGTCTAAGCATATAGAGATCAAATATCATTACATCAAGGACATGGTGCAGAGAGGAGTTGTGGAGCTCCAGTACATATCCACGAACGAGCAGATACCGGACATCCTCACCAAGCCCTTGTCAAGAGTGAAGTATGAGTACTTCAGGGTCAAGCCTGGAGTGTTGTCGAATGTCCACCCTCATTGAGAGGGAGGTGTGTCATTTCTTCTCATGTCGGTTAACCCCTCTGGCCAAGGGTTCCCTGGATCAGTCACGTGAGGTGATTGAGGAGGTAATGCATTGTCGGACCTGTTGAGAGAAGAAACATCACACACATAGTCGTAAGACTATGGCGGAGGCTGTGTGACTTCGGACAATAGTTGTGTGCTACTTCGGTGGATGTGTTCCACTGGCGGAGGCTATGTGACTCTGTACAGTAGTTGTGTTCTACTTCAGTTAATGTGTTTCACTAGTGGAGGCTATGTGACTCCGAATAGTAGTTGTGTGCTACTTCGGTTTGATGTGTTCCACTAGTGGAGGCTATGTGACTCCAGACAATAGTTGTGTGGTACTTCGGTGGATGTGTTCCAGTGGCGGAGGATGTGTGACTCCAGACAATAGTTGTGTGCCACTTCGCTGGTTGTGTATCACTAGTGGAAACTGTGTGTCTCTGGACAGTAGCTGTGTGCTACTATAGTGGATGTGTTGCACTAGCAGTGACTGTGTGTCACTGGACAATAGTTGTGTACTACTTGGCAGTAGTTGTGATCTATTAGATGACATTGTAGTAGTTATGTGCTACTAATTGATTGTCATGGAGATTACCAGAACATTTGGATGTAGTTGTGTGTGTTATCGTTTGATCGCAGAGACTATGCCTGATGATTCGAATTACCGAAGGCATTGTAGTAGTCGTGTGCCTGCTAGCAGATTGCAGAGTAGTCGGTGGACTACCAGATGGCGACATTGTAAAAGATGCCTCCCTAGCTAAGAGGGAGTGTTGATGTTTTGGTAGATGTGGGACGATCTTTTCCTCCTAGATGACCTTTCTTAGATGCGAAGAAGATTCTGGAAGCAAGAGATCCATTGAACAGATATTGAAATACCCTAGAAGAGAAGTCGGACTGGAAGAATAAAGTAATAATGAAAAGACAATTGTCCAGAGAAGAAGTCGGCCCGGTCTAGTGGCCAAGAAGACTATAAATAGAGGACGTCTTGGCTCATTTGTTCACTCACTCACACTCTCCCAGCTACACAGAAGCAAGGCGCAAGTTTGGAGGAAGTGACGCAGTAGTTGCAACAGCACAGTTTATTATTGCTCAGTCTTTTGGTATCTCTCTTGTGCGCTACTCCTTCAGGAGGTGCGCTACCTTTGTATGGTGTTGTTGTTGTAGCTGGGGTGGTATTTTTGGTTGAGCTAACACTTGTGCTAGGGTTTATCTGATTGGACTTGCTTTGTGAACAGAATCTATCTAAGAAAGGTTGTTGGGTTTTTCCCCCATTTGGGGTTTTCCCAAGATAAATCTCTTGTGTTCTTTTTTTCTATTGTTTATGTTGCTACTGCTCAGTACATGATATATATATGTTAATGATAACGAAGTAAAAGAACACTAGTAATACTAATGCTCTGTAAATAAAGAAAATCCAACAACCATGAGGTATGTTAGTCCTTCTTCTATGCAAAGTGTTGTGCTTAATTTGTTGGGCATGTGGATGAGGATCTTTGGTTGAAGTTGGATAATGGATCACTTGTTTGGGAAATTGTGTCAGTTGCCTTGTTTCACCTTGGTGGTCAGTGTCTATGCGCTAGTCCTGTGTTGTCACCACCCAGGGAAAAAGGGTACTATTGGGGGAGCCTCACAAGGGTAACATTTTGTTCCCCACCATAATTAACACTTTCCATCCTAGAGCCTCTCATAGTGTACTAAACTTCGACACTGGGTCATGGTCCATTCTCTCATGAGAAGAGGGGTTGAAGGCCCAGAGATTGATTGCAACTACTAATAAAAGAATAAGAAAATGATGATACAGAAAGAAAGGAATGATAGCAAAAAGGACTAACAAAAGCCAGTCCAAACTTGAGCTCTACTCTTTCAATGCTCACCCCGGTCCCAAATAGCAATGCTAAAGCTTGAAACCTTATAAAAGGAGACTTGCAAATATGATCAAGTGGACTACAAAGATGGTTGATAAAGGGGTTTGGAAAAAATAGCACGTAAATATCAAGTAACTCAAGATCAAGCACATCCTCCACAAAGGCGCTCATAGAAATGGATTTAATGACTCAGTGAGCCATGAAGTAAACCCAAAAACCATATCATTATCACACTTACTCTTGAAGGGTTTTACTTTCCCCATCACTCTCAAGACCTATCCCTCTACCTGGGTTATTTTATTTCATGTCTAGGTGGCACACCTAAAAGGGTTGGATGAAGTCCATCCCATACTTACTTGGCAACTCACATGGGGTCCTACGCTAGTGTGATAATGAGGTGAATTGTCTTACATGGCTTATATCATAAGTTACAGCTTACTTTGCATGCTTTAAGGACTAATGTTTCTTATGAACTTTGGATAACCTTGTTTTATACTATGGTTTGTTTTGGATGGCCTTGACATGGTTCTTTGAGGGACGTCCTGGGCTTGTACCCAGGACGTTGTGCCTTTATTTGCAGGACTTTGGCACATGTGATGGAGAGCAGTGGGTCATCCAGTAATTCACCATCCTCAGGCATTGGCTCTCACATCCTCAGAACCCTAAATGACATACAGATAGGCTTGGTGGGAGCAGATTCAGTCATGATGGCACACAGATGGGCTAGAAGCCCCACAGGCTGAGCAGAGTACCCCAAGACTTATTTTGCACTAGGATCATGGAGTTGCAGCAGCAGACAGTCAGAGACAGTGCAGAGATGAGATGCATCTTCCCAAGGCCTAGACGCATCACCCGGATCCTGGACGCTTGCCCTATTATGGTGATGGCATCACCTTCTAGGGTATGATGCAGCTAGGGTTTGATGCACACATGGGGTATTGATGACACATGGCATGACTTTCGGTGAGTAGAGACATCATTTGCTCCTACCTTGCTCCGGATTGATGCCACATGGCCTTTGGAGGCCTCCTGCTTGCCCTAGAGATCTTGATGTCTCACACGTGTAGGCTATTTTGATGTATTTTGCAATTATTACACTTTGTAGAGGTTAAATGAGGGGTCGGCCTCACTAATTTTGAACATATGTTATATTATCTGGACAAAGGTGAGACGTTGGGCCTTATATAAGAAGGCAAGCCTCACTTTCATTTTTATCATCATCATTCCTCACCATTGTGAGACACTACATCTGAAATTTTCGGCCCTCAAGGGTTATTGGCTCTTTCTCTCTCATGTGTTATGCTTGGAAAGGATCTTTTATGGATGGTTTGCTGATTTTGGATGGATATTTCTGCAATTAGGGTTACATTCTCTTGGTTTCTTGGATGAAGTAATTAAATTTCTGCAATTTTTATAATGCTATAAATGTTTATGGTGAAATTGTTATTTTCTTGCAAGAAGATTTGTCTATTGAAATCCAAAGAGAGGAACATAAGTGCTTCTTCCTCTCACAAGGTTATATTTGTCTAAAATTGGTTAATTGTTCTTGCTAGGGTTAGAACCCTAAAGCCCTAAAGTTCTAGCACTTTAAGATTTTAGCCCTAAGTAATTGATCTTTGACCTACTTGAAGCTACAAGAAGGAAGGAATGATTTCTAGGGCCCAAATGTGCTTGCACCCTAGACGTCCTTCTCCTCGAGATCAAAATCCTAAGGCCCAAATGTGTTTGCACCTTAGGGTTTAGATCCTACCTCTTGGTTTCAAGTAGATCAACCTTCAAGCTTGGTTGCATTGGAAGACTCCATAACCCTAGAAAAGCACTAATCTTGAGACACCCTTATGGTGAATTGATTACTAAACCTCTCTCTCAAAACTCTCAAGCATTCTACTAACTATACTAACTCTAACGCTAGCAAACTCACTAGATTTCTTGTTGTCGTTATAAAAGTTTGCTGCAGGCATCTAAAACAACATTAATTTGTTGCATACACTCATCTGAAGGTGTCTTAACTCACTCAAAAATTACCTCTAACAATTGGCCAGTATTCTTTTGGTTGTATGTTTAAATTTCATGGTCAATTGTGGTATTTCTGAGCACTAATTATTGATGTTGTTACAAATTACGTATTGCTGTTATAAGACTGGTTTACGGCTGCAATTTGCAACAGCCATAGCAATCTAACTTGTCTAGTGTCTAAAAGAGGTCATTCTTGCATCATCTGGCTTGGAAGTTGTTATATATGTGTGTGTTCTTGTTCTGGGCAAGTGCAGCAAACTACTTCACAACCTCTTCCTTTCCATGACCTAGACCAATCATCCGATGATCAAGATAGGGGGCAGTAGGCTTGGCTACTAAACTTGTTATTTGATCCCTTGAGGTCACCAGGGAAGCCTCCCTTGTGTTGGACCTCTTGCATCACTAAAACAAGGGAAGATCCTACTAAGGTGATAGTGGTAGTTTCTTCCATTGTTACACAAGATTTGGGGATCTTGTGGTGGGCCTTGCACAAGTACAAATCTTTGGTAAACTTCTCCCGAAGCCCTTATCTTACAAGTTTACCTAGCGACTCCACTGAGGGTAGTTCCTTCACCTTCCTTTGATGATCCTAGAGGGACCATCTAGTGACTCCACAAAGCTCAAGGAGGTACACTAACCCTCCTAAGACCTACAAGAGAAGGCTTCCTCACAACTCACCTATAGTAAAATTCTTGTTCGATGGAAACCTTCCTTTATCTACAATGGCTCAAAAACATTGGGTATCCAACATCTTTATCTTTAAGCCTTTAGACATGTCTGCTATCCCTAGATACCCCCGACAGATGCCTCCTAAGTTCAAAAAGTGGTTGCCCAAGTTTTTTGGTAATAATGTGACTACAGTTGAAGAACATATGGATAACTTTTGGGCCTTCTTCAAACTTAATCCCATAAGTGATGACACTAAAGATTTGGTGATGAAACTCTTCTCATACACTTTTGTTGATTATGCTAGGAGGTGGTACAATGGTCTCCCTAGCAAAAGTATCAAGACCATGGATCAGTTTGAAGAAACCTTCCTTAAAAGATGGAGTGTTAAGGAGGATCCTAACTTATTGTTGATGTGACTTACTTAAATAAAGAAGATGGAGAATGAAATTGTCAAAGAATTTGATGCCAAGTTTGAAAAGTTGCTCCAATAAATACCTAGCAAACTTCACCCCGGAAAAGATCATCTTTTTTTCCTCTACATGAAGGCCTTCCCAGGACATTTTTGGATACATGCTTAGAAATAAGGCTCCGAAGATCCTTGAAGAGGCCCAAGAGATGGCTGCAAAAATCGAGGCTAATCTTTCAACCTATAAGATAGAACCTTTTTATGCCCCAAGAGCCAAGGCTGAAACCAAACCAAGAACATTACACAACGCTAAGCCCACTCAAGATACTAGCGCACCATGGGCACAAAGCATTGAAGAAGAAATAAATGAGCTCGCCAAAAATCAAACCCTAATGATGAACAAGATCACAACAGCAAGCCACCAAGCCTACTTTTAGGAGCCAACCTCATAGATCAAGCCAAGCTTGGAAATCTAGGGCTCTGAATGAGCAAAGGATCCCCAACACTCTAGATCCTTCAAATGTTACAAGTCAAAAAGAGACTCCTTGGTGCCTACCTTGTCCTTTAGCCTTTACTTTTCTCTTCACCTCTTCAACCTTCATGGCTTTATTTGACATAGGCTTTTTTGATTTCGACCTTTCCTTTTTCCCTTTCCTTTTGGCTTCATTATACATGACGGGATGCTATTTTTTTAATGTGGATGGAAACGAGTGATACTGGGGAAACGGAAAATGCTTAGTGTGATTAAGATATGGATTGTGCTACCCAGTCTAAAAAACCTAGCAGTATGAGTCATCTTAGAAGAGGGGCATACTTCTAACCAAAAATATGTTTCCCATGGTAACACGACGCAAGTGAGAAAACTTGTATGCTATGACATCCTAGTCAGCTGTCGTAAGATAACCACAACTTCATGACATGCCAAGGGGTTATATCATCATAGCTAAACAAATATAACACATGGAGCATGAATGGAGTGACTTGGACCAATAAGGTGTATCTGAGCATCTGAAGTACGCACATCATGGTTCATCGCCGGCATCATGCCGAAATTGGAGAATGGAAAGGATTCAGACTGGAACTGATCAAAGATGATTCAAACCTCATGCAGGCAGGTACATGATACCGTTGTAAGGGTATCCAAAGGTTGCTACCCTTTGAGGGTAACAGAGCTCTCTTAATTTCATGATTGCTTAAACTCTTTAAGTTAAAATCTGATTCAAATAAATTTTGAAAGCATGTTTGCAACTCTTGTCATTCTAGGAATAAGAATTAGCATCAACTCCTCAAATCCTAATCCTAACACAAATTACAAATGAATGGTATCTTGATGAATTCATATACATTTATAGTGCTTTCAGCAATGCTCTACTCCTACAATGGTGTTGTTATTCATCTTTTCACCCTTGTGCACTATCTAGCCACTTTTTTCTCCTGGCAACTTTAGACCTAAGTCAGATGGGTTTAATGGAACAAGGTCGCATTTGGCCGAGACCAGATGCAATCAACCTGTTTTACAAGTCAGATATAATAAACAATTCCAAGTGGACACAAGGGGTCATGTTAACCCCTGGATTTTCACCTTTGAAAATACTGAGGGTTAAGATCCAGCTTGTTCTATTTGGCTGGTATTCAAAGATTTTCCCAGAGATAGTTGTGTTTTGAGTCGGGGTTGGTTCCCACCAGGTACAGGTACAAGACTGGTTAGGTAGTGTTCTTTGTTTTAGAGACGGAAGTTTCCATGGGATCTTATGGATAGAGAGAGATGTCTATTTTTTGGGTATATTCCCTATTTTTGAGGAGACATATATTGGGGGTTTGCATGGTAGTATTGATCACATATTCAGAGTCCTTAAGAGCTCACGAGTCCATTGAGCCTTTTTCAGACGACATGGGAACAATTTACTATTTTAAGCAGGTGGAGTTACAGGCCTCGGATGATGATTCGGTTGCATATTCGGAATCCTCACTGAAAATCAAATCCGATGAGTATATTTTCATTGACATGCAGCAAAATTCTATTTTTAGTAGTGTCTATTTTTAGCAGAGTTATATTTGGCAGGTGTGGTCGCCATGCAGGATGACAAGCATGGTGTTTAAACTCAGCACAAGTTGTTATCCATTCCCCAAACTGACCAAGAAGATAGAAAGTCGAGTCAAACCGACCTTCAACTCAGCTCAGTGACGGGTTTGGTACCGAACCAACCAAGTCGAAGAAAGACTGAGTCGATTCGGTACCAAACCAATCAAACCGATCGAGTCCATGCCTACTCGACCCATTCGATTCCGGAGTCCCAGCCCATCCATTCCTTGGCCATTTCGCGTATGATTATAAGTATAGTGACACAAAGAATGGATCCTCATTGGTCAAGTTAAGATAGATAAGCCCCTACAAAAGAAAATATACTTAGATTCTAAGCCCCTGAACATTCATAAAAGAAAGGGTTGAATTCCAGACTGAACTTCTATAAAGTGTTTAAATACAGAGAATCCATGCACATCAGAGATCTGTTCAGTTAAAAACAAACTTAAAAATAGCATGGTTTACGAAAACTTTTATGAAAGAGGCTTTTGCAATCCTGAATAAAAACATCTACCTTACAATACTCTATAAAACACCACCCAATTATCTTTACACACATCAATATAGTTGACAGAAGACAACCACACAGATAACATGAGTAGATGATCAATTGAAGTACTTAACATTGTTATTTTATTCAGAAAGAAGGCTATTTGTTTAAGGCTTTGGACATAATGGCATAACTTCCAAAAGTAATGGACCATGTCTTGATTATTTCTTAACTCACATGTACTTTATTTGGGAGCACGAAAAGTCAATCAACAAAAAGGAAGAAGATGAAGGTCAAGTGACCTAGAAAAACATAAGCGTAAGTAAGACCTAAGCAAGAAGTGTTAATGAAAAAGTAAAGACAAGTCAAGGAATTTGAGACAAATTGACTAAAGCCATAATCATGTTGATAAAATTTGTTGTAAGAATATATCTACAAACTATATTGAAGGAAGGTAGTAGATTAGTAGCTTGTAGTTGTTGCATGTTTTATGGACTGTAGAGGCCATTTAGAGCCTCACTGAGTATGTATTTTGTTGCTGATATGTATTGCACTCGATGCCATTTTGATATATACACCCTTGCATGGTATATAGATCATAGTTTTTTAAATCGGAACCGGACATTGAACCGGTCACCTATCTGTTAGAAAGTAATGGATGTGCTCGTTTAACAATAGACAATATAGCAATATTGTCACCCAACCATAGGCTGAAGCCACCCCCGAGCACCTTAACCTTGACAGAGAATCATTCTGGAAGTAAACCCTAGGCTAGATAGTCAAACAAAGGCGACGCACCTTTCTCCAAGACTAGCGCACCAAGCAAGAGTAATAAGAGCTGATCAGAGAGTCCAAACCATAACCAAGAGATAGTCCAAGCCAAAACCGAAATCTGCTAGTTGCAGCAGCTGCAACAACTCCTCTCCTCCAAACTTGTGCACAAACTGGCCAACTGCAGTGCGCACAAGTGTTGCTTCTGCAGTTCTGAGAATACTCTGCCAGAATGAAGACTGGCCTCCTGTATTTATACTAAAACTGGCAAATTGCCTGGGCCGACTTCTCATTCTGGGTGCCTATTTACTTAGTATATGATATTTTCTTTAGCCGACTTCTTCTCTTGGAGGCTAATACCCTAATACAAATTATCTTCTTGAGTCGACTTGTCTTCTAGGGTTATTAGCCAACTAATTAGGGTTTCTTCTTGCTTCCCGAAATATTATATTCTCATCAGGTTTACACGTGGAGGTAAATACCTCCCACAGCTACCATAATATCAACACTCCCTCCTAGCTAGCGAGGTATTTGAAGGTAATGGTCTTGAGCACAAACATACCATTCACCCGGTAGCATCAACATAGTCGTATAGACTATCTCATGACTAGATCATGAGCACCATCATCACTATCAGTGTCATCAGTTGCATCATCTCACGAAACCATATTCCATCTGAGTAATCAGTCATGATGTTGGATAAGTCACTCACTCCACAAGTGACATAAGAGCCATTCTTCTAATCCGAACATATGTCCTAGAAGAATAAATGTCCTAAACCATTTTCCGTTTGGGAAATCTCTGTCCATTGATCATCCATCTTGCTGATAATCATTTCCAACACTACTGATAGTCTTCAAGGCAATCAGAACAATGTCATGCAATAGAACACAACTGTGTCTATCCATAGTAGTACACAACTACAATCCAGTGGCACACTACCACACTAAGTAGCACACAGATACTTGATCAGGGACATATAGTCACAATCAGTGGAACACATCCACCACAGTAGTATACATCTACTGTCCGGAGACATACAGTCTTCATAACAATCATATCATCAACCTGCACAGAAAACATTATTATGATATAAACTGAATCATCTAGGTCATTCTTCCACTCACATTTGTGAGATCTGGAAAAGCATCTGCCCTTAGAAAGTAAAAACATCAATGATGAGCTATCTGGACTATTCTTCTCAAGCAAGGAATAATAATTGTCCCTATTTCTGAGCCTGGACCATTCACCTATCTGGGCCATTCCTCCAGCACTAAACAAAGTGCAACCTGGAGATAAAGAGTCTGCCCTAGGGAATGCTTGTCCCTGATTGTTGAACTTGGACCATTCACCTATCTGAGCCATTCCTCCGACACTAAACAAAGTGCAACCTGGAGAGAATGAATCTGCCCTAGGGAATGCATGTTCCTGATTGCTTAACCTAGACCTTTCACCTATCTGGGCCATTCCTCCGGCACTAAACAAAGTGCAACCTAGAGAGAATGAATATGCCCTAGGGAATGATTGTCCAGACCATTTCCTAAAGAAATGACTGTCCTACACCAACCTCCAAAACGAACCATTCTTCGAAATTGCTCACAACTGTGAGCTTCGAAAGAATGCCTGTCCGGCGAGGCGGACCATTCTTCTTGACCACTACTGAGAGTGACCGTCAAGAAGAGAGACTGTCCTAGACCATTCCCTATGTTAACCACAAGGGGAATCGTTGTCTATGGTACATCAACAATCCATCGAACCATTTTCATTACGAAAATGACCGTTCGATCTGAACCATTTTCCGAACTGGAAAATGTCTGTCCATTAGAAATCTCAAACCACTTTCCAAACTGGAAAGGAACTGCTCATCCTGGACCATTTTTCAAACTGAAAAATGACTGTCCATAAGTCAATAACACATCAGTGCTCCCTCCCAACCTGGGAGTCATCTCTTCCTTTTTCAATAAGGAAGTCGTCTCCAAAAGTTCCAGCTTGAGTACGCAAACTCTTTCATCTTGGACAGAAGCTTTACCAAAATGTCTACTTATCTACTCATCTGTGGAGATATATATTGGAGAATCGCTTTCTCCTTTCTGGACTTCATCACGAAGAATGTAATGCTTGATCTCAAATGTACTTCGGTCTTTTTGGAACACTGGTATTCTCTGAAGGCTTCATATAGCTCTGATCAATATAGTATATCATTGTTGGATTCATCTTTCGCTTCCTGCTAGCTCATGACATCGTGGCAAGGGTCAAACTGGAACATATCCAAGTGGCACTTCTTCTGCCATCATGAGGGTTTGTCATGGATTAGCAATCCATCATCCTGAGCTTCTAAGTAACCATTCTGATACAATATCTTTGTTATAGAAATTTTTCCACCACGCATATGTTGTGCATTGGAGGTTCTCCACCAAGTTGTCTTCTTCCATCTGCATACAAAAGGTCTCTTCCTAGTATACCTCAAAGCCTTGAGGTTGCTCTTTATACGCTCTTTGTTCAATTATTCTGGAAAATAGTCTTTGCATTCATCTGATGTAAACTCCAACCCATGGATATTGCGGATGATATAATTGCTCATGTAGAGGCATTACTGGAACAAACAATCATAGCCTTCTCCCTCCATCTAGGAGAAACTCTAGTTATGGATCTCGCAATGCTTTCATTCGTAAGTCTTCCATACATTGTTCCTCATCACAACTTTCAGTTCCTCTATTTGATTGCTTTTAGTGAGTTCATATTAGGCTGGTAGTCTTGAGATTCTTGATACAATGACTGGATGTTCTGACTTTTCTTTCTCTCTTGGAATCTTCATGTTCTTCCTCATGTTTCTCTTTAGCTCTTGGGTCCATGGAATTTTCTATAGATTCCATGCCCTGAAGATTCCAACTTCTTCCTTTCATCATAGGATCATAGATGTGGATGGACAATCAGGGATACTTTTAGGCTTCTTTTCGAAGAAGGCTTCTTCTAAAGTCAAACTGAACACGTACTGCTTTTCATGGCTGCTACCATGGATATATACTCCATCGTCTTCAATGGATCATAGGATTAGCTCCCTCCTAATCCTTGCTTCATGTATGAATGCATGCTCTTCTTTTGGAAATATATAATTGGCTCCCTCCATCTAACAGAGTCCACGCTTTCGTCTACATCCTCATTGCCTTCTGCAAAGTGTTATAAGTCTTTCTCTAATTTCCTCTTGATTGTTGACTTCTTTCTGTCTTTACTTCTTCTAGGTTTCTTCAAGATTGATTATGATTTCGGCTTATCTTGCAGCTGTTACTTATGTAATAAATTCCACATGAATTGTTACCAAGGGTTGTTGATGTACTTCATCCTTTCATGTGTATTGTCTGACTCGTAGTCATAGTGATAGCAATCCTTATCTTGTTGTTCTTCCATAGGTATAGTTTCTCTTGGAACATATTATCTTCTAGAAAATAGATATGCAAGATATGTACAGAAAACATGGTATATACAACAACTATGAAGAGTATTGTTACCTTGTCTTAGAAGAAGAAGTTTGTTTTGTCCTCCTTGGCTTTCTTTGAGGGTTTCCTTTCTTCGTCAACTGATGCTTCATGTGTTTCCTTCCTTTTCTTTAACTCAGGACAATGATTCTTGTAGTGACCATACTTTCGACAATTGAAGCATTGTATTTTTTTTGACATATCTTTCTCTTGATTTGGCTTCTTCCTTGAGCCAAACTTCCTTTTGTTCCTGAAGTTCTTGAATCTTGATGTGAAGGCTTGATTATCGTATTTTTTTTTAGGTTTCTCTTTTGCACTAATCCTTGATTCTTCTTGTGCACAAGAAGTCCAAAGTTCTTCAAATGTAGGATACTCCTTCCTTGTGTTCATGCTTGCGGCAAATGCATCCCTTGTCTTGGGAAGACCGTTCAGTACTATATTTACCAGTGCCTTCTCTGAAATGATTTCTCCAATAGCTTGTAGTTTATTTCTTAACTAAGAGATTCTCACAAAGTATAATGTTATGTTGTCATCATCATTCATCTTCATGTCACAGAGGTCATTCTTCAGACTCATTACTTKTCGAATGTTTCTRACTGAGAAGAGGTTTGTTAGGGCATCGTACATCTTCTTAGACGAATCAATATGGGAGATGTAGGGTATCAAGTGGTCTTTTATAGAATCCACTATGATACTCATGGCATTGATGTCACTGTCTTTGAACTTCTCCATAACTGCAACGTTCTACGAATCCTTCTCTTTTCCTTCTTCAAACTCTAGTTCCACAATCTTTCCTTTCACGATATCCAACACTTTATTCTTGGCAAGGATGAGATCAATCATTGTCTTCCATGCTCTGAAGTTAGAAGCCCCTTCTAACATGTTGTCTGACTTCATAGAGTAAGTCATGGCTGCTTTGACTTGGTCAACCCTAGATTTGACCAAAAACTCAAACTTGACGTCTTAGCTTGCTGAGAGTACCAGGAGATGCGCTAGGCTAGGGCGCACTAGTCTATCCAGAAATTAGGTCAATCCCTTCACTTAAGGTGCCTCAACGAGAGGGTTAGGGTTTCGTTGTTGCAACTACATATTTTGTCCCTAATGGTTTGGAATCATGGTTTGAAAGCTTTAAAATAATTTTTTTCATTAAAATTTCATTATTTGATGTATTTTTTTATTAACCGAGTCATTGAAATTAGATCAGTCCGAGTCAATATCTAAGTTGATAGGTGACCGAGTCAATGTTCGGTTCCAAATTTAAAAACTATGATGAAAAGTGGCAAGTTCAGATTCCAACATGTGGGAGTTTCGGAGGGTGACAAATGGCCAACTAGGGTGCTTTGCTTGCGGACATGTGACATATGTGTTAGACGAGTTGGTACATGTGACAAATTTATGTGTTTGAGTTGACTAAAGATAAACTTTCCCTTTCTTAAATCCTTTTTCTCATGCATTATCCCTATCTTTCCTTATGCTCCCTATTCCTTACGCATATCTCCTTTTCCATGCATATTATTCCATATTTCCTAGTACATTGTCTTAATGTGCCTCCCTTTTTCCTATTTTCTAGCCTCCACCTTTTTATCTCCGTAATTTCTAGCACATTGTCTTAATATGCCTCCATTTTCCCTAGTTTTTAGCATTCTTCTCTTCCATATTTTCTAGCAATAATGTGCCCCCTTTTTTCCTATTTCCTAGCACATTAATTCTTTTTTCTTCCATAACTATTATTTCCTAGCGCATTACTCCCAATTCCCTTTCACAAGTGCGCATCCATTATCCTTTCATGTATCTTGTCCCTATTTTTGGACGTATCATTCCTCTCATGCGCATTTACTTTATCCTCCATATTTACTCTCCTTAACTCTTCCTTTTTTACCCATGCACACCCCTTTCACACGTGTTATATTGCCCCTCACTACCTATTACTTGGCGCTAACTCCTTCATATGCATCCTTCTTTCTCCTTGTGCGCACTTCTTCACTCACTCCACCTCACACGTGTGTCACTTAGCTCCCATACATCCTCATTCTCTCCTTCATGCGCACTACCTTATCCTCTTATCTCATGCGCCATTTTAAAATTAGATGATGTGTCTCCTATTCTTATCACACTTAGGCACCTCACTCTCCTATATATTGAGGCTCCTCATTGTTCAGGGTCGACTTCTCTGAGCAGCAGTAGTACTCTCTTTCTCTCTCATCATTCTTCTCTTTATACTTGCTTCTAGTCTATGATTAAAGAGCAATACTAAGTCAGTTATGTACTTGTGTTTAGTGGTGCAAACAGCCCTTTGGTAAGAGCAATAATAAAGTTTAGGTGTGTTAGTATATGTTGGAGATTTGCAACTTTGGGCCGTCATTCACCACAAGAAAGTACAAGAAGACCCATCTACACCATTACAGAAGCCCCAGGAAGAAGTCGAAGACCTAGGAAGAGAAGTCACCCCCACAAGAAAGAACAATAATAAAATTAAAGACCCAGAAATAAGAAGTCGGCCCCATACTAACACCCAGATCAGTATAAATACAGGATTGGCTCATTTCATTTTGAAATTCAAACAGCTCCTTTTGCAGTGTGCACAAGGCAATTGCATTTGCAGTTGCAGTTTTGGCAGTTTCGTTATTTTTGGGCTTTGGGTTATCTTGGAGAGTGTGCCACACTTGGAGAAGTTCTTGCTTAGTTATTCTTCGTCATCTTGTTGAGGCGCTAGTTCTTGGTGATGCTAGCCTTGGCGAAGATCTTCTTTGTATGGTATTTTGGCTATTGATGGTGATGTACTGGTAATCTCTTGGACTTAATTCTTCTAGAGAAAGGTTGTTGGGTTTTCTCCCAAGTTTGGGTTTCCCAGGATAAACTCTTGTGTTCTTGTGTCTACTGTGCATGGTTAATATTTCTAGATCTTTTTATTGACCGTTCCTTATAACCCTCAGCAGAATGGGGTTGCAGAGAGGAAGAACAGATCCATTGTTGAGGCAACCAAAGTGATGATACATGACCAGAATCTACCTATGATTCTGTGGGCAGAGGCATCCATGACAGTTGTGTACGTTCAGAGTAGGAGTCCTCATAAGATTCTGAAGAACATGACTCCCTAAGAAGCTTTCACCGGAGTGAAGCCTGAGGTTGGACACTTCAGGATATTTAGGTGTCCAGTATACATTCATGTACCCAAGGAAAAGAGGACCAAGCTAGACCCTTCAAGTAGAAAGGGTACATCTGTGGGGTACAGTGAATTTTCGAAGGCATACCAGATCTACATCCTTGGTCATAGACAAATCGAGGTTACCAGAGATGTCACCTTTGAAGAAGAGATAGCCTTTCAAAGATCCAGAGAATCTCATATGGAGATTGACAACGAGAAGAAAGAAGAGACAGTACCTTCTCCCCCTTCAACAGTTCAGAGGGAGGCAGTTATTGATCCAGTTGATCACGTAGCTCTAGTTAATGTTCCCAGAGACACTGCATTAGGCCAGAAGAGGCCTGCATGGGCTCGACGGACTCTGTAGGAGGCAGAAGGACATGCAACTCCTCCTGGTACATTATGAGAGAGCAAGAGACCAACATAGAGATTTTCAAGCTGTGTTTCAGCTATGAGCCACATCATTGATACCGAGCCTTCTTGTCATGGAGAAGCAAGTGTTAGATTTAGGTAAAATTTGCAAAAACAGTACTCTTTTAAATTTCAATGCTAAAACAACTTAGATCTGTAGAGATAAGAACACATAGAAAGCAGATCTATAAAGAAAAGTAGCAACATAAGAGAGAAACTCAGATCACAAATGAATATGACTCAGATCTAAAGCAGTAATGAACAGATCTGAAAGTAACAGTACATCTATCTAGTTCAACACAGATTTCAGATCTAAAATTCTGGCTAATCATTTTACAAGAGACATATCTTTAGATCTGTACAAAGCTTTCTATATTAAACAATTTTGTAATCAGATCAGATCCAAATCATAAGGAGATGAGTAGGAAGCATACCTGGTCTAGCAACCTACCTCAGAAGATAGCACAATAAACCCAATAGGTATAGGTCCTGATTGTATGCTCAGACAAGGTTCAGTTCATGGATCAAGTGAGGATCCCTATGCCAAAAACTGAAGGAACTTTCTTGCCACCAAGCCCAAAGGCCACAGGGTTAAAAACACAAAACAAAAGAGGCCCAAAACCCTCACAGCAAAACCCTCAGCCAAGAAACCCTCAGATCTGAAAAACACAGGACTGTGTGTAAACCCTTGATTTAACAGAGATAAGGCAGAGTTGTACCCCACGAGAATTACCCTAGCAAGAGGGCCACACAGCAGACAGAGAAGGGTACTAAAAGCCTTAAGTTTAAACCACACAAAAGGACTGTAGTCACCACTACAGTAATCTCAAGGAGAGGCCGCTCCTAGCTGTCTAGTAAAGAGGGCAACGCTGGAAGCTGTAGGCAGCTTGAAGGTACCAGCCAGAACACCCACGG
>ML818843.1:196289-219398 GCA_009831015.1 Picea engelmannii
GTATATATTAGAGAGATACATCCCCATTGAGGATCATATCTCATTCACTCAACGCTTAACTTGGAGAGCTGAAATTTGGTGTGCACTCCTTATGCGCTATCTTTCTTGGTCATAGAGCACCCTCTTGTGTGAGCTAGGATTTTCTGTGGAGAGGGTTCTTCTCTTGGCAATATAGTAAAGGGTTGTTGGGTTTTTCCCTTGGTTGAGAAGGGCTTCCCCAGGATAACTTCTTATGTCTTGTGCATGGTTATTCTTCTTGTTATCTTGGTTTACTGCAGCAATTGTATTTTGTGTAGCCTCATTGTTTATGGTTCAAGTTCATGCTAAATTGAAAAGAAACTACATGCATTTGAGCCACTGCTAAAAATTCAACAAGTTGGAGAGCCAGAAATTGGTCACAGATAGAAGCAATCTATTGAGTTGGTCGCGGACTATCTATGCAATGGATAGTGATATGAAATTTTGTTGCTAGAGGCATTACTAGTTTTTTTCCTTCCACTAAAAGGTTTTCAGCCCTAGAAGTTAGGAGCACTTCTACTTCTTCACACTCTGCATGCGACCACCATCAAGAGTATGTTTGTTCTACCAAGGATTACTCCATAGGGCCCTATCAGCCCAAGCCACTTTCTAGAGGACACTATTCGACAAGCTCTTAGTGGTAACATATGCACTACTTATTTCAATGATGAGAAGAATGACTCCCTCCTCCATTGTGGCAATGGCATCTTAGTGCAATCTTCGCTTTGTGATCCCAAATGACAGACTTTATTAAAAGAAGTTTAAAACGTTTGATGATAAGAACTTAGAACATTATGCAAGCTTTCCTCTTACCACAATCTAGTTCAAGCTATGTTTCTTTACTGACTTCCCTTCACTTTCTAGGGTTTTCATTCCTCCAATAACCTAATTGTATGCCTATGTTTATGTCATTTCATTTCATGTTGTTCTTGTACTCACTTTTCATTTCTTTTAGGGCTGGTTTTTGCATCCCTCTCTTTTGCTTGGTTATTACTTTTGGTTGTAATCACTAGACCCTTTGACCTATTTTGGTCTTTGGTGGACATTAATACAAATTTCAATTTCAAATTATAGCATGTGAATCTCAACATTATAATTGAAAAAGCAATTAACTAGTCAAAACGAAGGATCAAAACATTAACATCATATACTAGAATAATTCTTGTGTTCTCCAACACCTAACAATGTCTCTTGATCAACTCGAAGTTGGATACACACAATCTTGGTTAAGCTAACCAGACATCCTATCCTCTCACAGAATTCACTTCCTTGGGTCTAAGAATCATAACTTACAAGATACACATCTTGTACATCTTCATACCTTGTATTGGTCCTAGCTATTGTCAACAACTAGAACTGAAATCTCCTTCCTTATAAAACTCTAAACCCAGCAACAAAGCCAAGCTTTGTAAATCCACTTGAAGTTGCAAGTTTAGAGTAATGAAAGTGAGACAATTAATTAATTAACAATGTGTGTGCACATAAATTAAATAATTCGAAGATCATAACAATGCTCATTCATGAGAGCACAAGAATATTGTGTTCTTATTCAAGTCAACAATGTATCTACATTTTTACATGAGATCAACAATGGAGGTTTGAAGTACGAACATAATGATGCCTCTATTTGTGGTGAGTTTGAAAAAAGGGGGCCTCTTATACACATTGAGGTCCTACATACACGACAATTGGGGACCACAACCCTTCACCCCTATACATAGGGTTTCCTAATANATGGAGGTTTGAAGTACGAACATAATGATGCCTCTATTTGTGGTGAGTTTGAAAAAAGGGGGCCTCTTATACACATTGAGGTCCTACATACACGACAATTGGGGACCACAACCCTTCACCCCTATACATAGGGTTTCCTAATAATGTCTTCATAATAATAGCCTCCATGGCATAACTCACATGCACAAAGTTATGAGATGATTACATCATAACACAATCATTGATGGCAATAATAATTACTAAAGAGCAAGCAGACTATAATACAAAATATATCAAAGTGACTAACTAGGGGCTAATAAACTAATATGACGTAAACAATTATTACTAGGTTTTTGGGCCATTCAACCTTATTACCTTGGACAATAGGCAAATTTTTTGCAAAACGTTTCTAGCAAAATGACAATTTGGCATTTGCTAATATAATGCTACTCCAATCCTTTGCAATGATATGCTTGTTAATAAATGTTTAACTGTCTATTGGTCACTTGATCTCATAGAAATTGTCAATTTCAATAAGTGCACTAATCATGCACCACCAATTCTAAAAGAACCAAATTTACATTGCTAGATGTTGTTGGCAGCTATACCATTCTATTGTACATCAAATGCATGTACATATTGTAACAAAATCCCTACCAAGAAGTAGGTTGGTATCAACTTAAGTTATTTACCATTGCATATAATATGCAAAATATAGTAAATATAAAAATATATCTATTGAATAAACAGATGCTCGTGATTGTGATGAATACAAGAGTATAATATTTATACTACTGAGCATGGAGGGACACATCCCTACTTGGTAAGTAATATAGATTATTAATATAACTCTATCTATAACACAAAATGACATATGGTCATACATGTCTTGATGGATGTTGTGAGTGTAATTTGCTTGGTTGTACGTTGACAACAATCATAATCATAAGGTAACTATGAGATTTCTCTTGGGAGTAGGTGACACGGTAGAAGATTGTAACAAAGACAAGGCAATAGCATTGATCTCTACTAGTGTTCAACTTCAACTTACCTCATTTCCACGTAACATGAACCCACGATTCAAATAATAAATAAAAAATATCCATTGAACATACATATCTTATAATTGAATGCAAACAAAGTGAACTAATACAAGTTAATACCAAACTAAACTCACAATAACATACCGTTGCCTCCAACGATGTTCTGGAGTCTCCTTTAGCCGTGCATAAGTGGGCAAAATTATCAGCCCACTTCACTGCTTTCTTTAATCTACCAATCAAATAAAGGCGTTGGCGTGAACTTCCTCCATTTGGTACTTGCTTTTTCTCCATAGAATAGCTCCATGCTCTTTCTGCCATGTAGAGAACTATATGAAGAAACCTACAAACAATTTCATCATATGGGGTTGTCAATTGTGTAGAGAAAATAGCCACAACATTCCATTTCAAGACAATGTACATCAATGCTTAACATAATTTTAAGAGAGAGAAAGAGAGAGAAGATAACATAAGATAATTTTAGTAGTGTCCACAAATGACCAAGAAAAAAGGTTAATAGGACAAGAAAGCACAATCAATCATTCATGCGACATGGACTATGGGAGTGTCTAGAAAACACTCCTGAAAACAAAGAAAAGCTATCAAAGTAAAGAGATACAAGGTTAATAAATGGGGGAGAAACCCTGCTCTAAGAAACGAAAAAGAGCAAAATCTTCTTTCTAGTTCCTCTTGTCCTTACATCTTCTTCTCCTACGATCCACCCCATCATCAGCGTAGGTATCTAAGCTCGGGGTCGAGAGTTCATGTCTCGATGTAGATCTCACTTTCTACTACTCTACCTTATTGCACTTTACTCCCTGCATCTCACCTTTTATAGGAGACCTTTTGGTACTCCTACATTGTATTGACATCATTGTACTCAGCAGTCCCTTTGACCTACTTTTTTGGTCATTAGTCGGACATTAATAAAACTATCTTGTCTTATCTTATCTATCTAGCTCAACCCTGAGATGGAGGTAAAACTGGAAATAGAAAGAGAGGTTGAGAAAGAATAGGAGGCATACTTGTCATCATCTATCACTATGTAGGGACCAATGTAAAGCTTGATGAAGTGTCCTATGGGAATACCCAAGGCCGAGGGGACCTCACTGGGCATCTCTCTTAGCATTTCAAGCCAAGGAGAAAAAGCTCATGATCGACGTCTCATTGCTATGGACCAAGTGGGTAGTGCTCTGTGAGGAACAATCCCAATTCTAAGGTCTCCTAGAAATTGGATGTCAGTTGACCTAGCAGAGAGAAGTCCATTGTCTCACAAATCTACCACCAACGGAATCTTAACACTTGCAATTACACATAGCACTTTTCACATCCAATATCTAAGATAGGATAAAAGTAGTTAGGGAGTTAGATGATACAAAATCTAGAAAAGCCATCGATAATGGCCTCTCAAATGTATAAAGTCAGGCCTCTCTGTTTAGGGTAGTGAAATAAAATTGCTACGGAACCCTCTTAGTCTCTAAACAAGTAGTGGAACCTCCCCTATATCTCGTAGTCTATGGGACACATCCAAAAACAAAGAGATCGTCAAACGATAGGATGTGGAGGTATGTCTTGATCCATAGGTGGTGGAAGAAAAACCACACCTCATCGAGCAAGACCATGAGGGTGTGTATCCATTAGCATCAAATATAGTCAAAGTGAAGTCCATCCTACAACCACACGCAATGCTCAAAATAAAAGGCCATCTTAGGGCCCACACATTGAGGGGACATCCAATAGATATCATGCCTAATTTTGGTCTTGATCTCTCCTTTGGTGGGGAGGAGATAACTAGGGGCATCTAAAGAAAACATGAAAGGAGGGAAATGCTCTATTGAGATGCCAATGGACTAGAGAAATGAGGTGGCATCTAAGTACTAGCTCCCTCTATGACCAAATATGGAAGCAATCTCGTCATAAGAGAAAGAGCGAGATATGAAAATCTATTCTTCCCATAATCAATGTCCTCTAGAGGGTGGATCCTCTGAAGGAAGGAGTCTTAAAATGTTCCCCAAACCCCAAACTCAACTTGGACGATGGCCTCTAGGATTGTAAGTTTGCAATGAATCAAGATGCCAATGGATTGGAGAAATTAAGTAGCCTTTGAGTACCAACTCCATCTAAAGACCAGATATGGAGGCTATCTCTTGAAAGAGAAAAGAGTGAGATATGGAAATCTATTCTTCACAAAAATAAAGTCCTCTAGAGTGTGGATCTTGTGAAGGAAGGAGTTTGAAAATGTTCTCCAAGCATAAATGATGGGCCACAAACTTATTTTGCATAATGGCCTATGAGATTGTACCTTTGCAACAAATCATACAATAGAGCACGATAGACTACACCCTCTCAACACATGCCCAATCTGCAAAGGACACACACAACCCCTAGATCTCAACATCGCGAAGCATTGCGGGTTTAATGATGGTGCCAAAAAGGTACATCTTCATAGGGATGCCCTAAAATCCAAGTGAAAATATTGGCACTTAAGCATGGCCAGGGAAGCATTTCCCTTGCATAGTCAAGGTTGCAAAGAGGGCCTCTTAGTGAACCTATGGCCCGTGAATCGGACCCCCAATTATGTGTAGGTCTAGGTAATCTCCACTTCACCCCCTTGGAAAAAGAAATGAAAATCCTCCATAGATTTCTTAGAGATGTAAAAGAATCAAGATAGTAACCTTTGTTTTGCCAAGGTTAATGACCATCTTCTTAAGATCACATACATCAACTAGAGCATCCAAGTGTGTTTAAGACCTTTAGGGGAGGACATCAAAAGGACCACGTCATCTACAAACAAGAGTACGTCAATCAAGACATGGTATAGGATGCAACCATTATCTAAATGAGCGTTCTCCCTAAGATGGTTCTCCAACTCATTAATGTAGATTGCAAACAATAAGGAGAGAACTTATCATGTTTAACCTCAATGTTGCTCGTAATGAAGTTAGAAAACCCCAGTCATGAAAGGAGTTATCCAAAGTCTCATAGATCCTAAATACAACAATAATGAGACTCATAGAGACTATTGTTCCACAATCACTAGAACAAGGATGCCCTCAAGACTAAGTCAAAACTCAAAAACCTTCTAAAAACTACAAAACAACAAAATAATTTCAAAGGTTGTTGCCTAGCCTCCCCAATAATAGCATAAAGTGTGAAGATGTGATCCATCATCTAGTAATTGTTTTGAGACCCCACTTGCCCTACAACCTTGAGTTTTTTCCTCTGGAAGTAGTTTGATATCTGCATATTCTAAATCAAAGCAAAACGTTTGCCAAAGTTATGCCTAATCATGATGGTTCTATAATTGTTTGGACTTTAACAATCATCTAATTTAAAAATCAAGTGGATGAGGGCGGGAAGCTTGAGCAAATTTCCTTATACAAGAGATCAACAATGTGAGGTGTAAGAGAATCCATACCATGCTTGAGGAATTTGACCTAGGCCTAGAATCCCTTGCCATCAATGGCTCTGCTCAAACCCAAAATTTGGATAAATCCTCTCAATGTCTCTTGAAGAAAATAAGTGGCAAGAGATAGGGAGGAGGGGCAATGACAAGGGATTGAGAAGGTAATTTGTACATGGAAGCAACGTGTGAAACACGGAAGTGTTAATCAATGTTAGACTTAGTCATCACATATCGTGAACTTTTCCAAAAAAAGTCAAATTTCATTGAATCTCAAGCAATGGCAAATTGAATTACAAATTTAGTCAATATTGCAAAAACAAATTCCGAAAAAATAAATGTTAAAGATTCAATTTTTTTGTTAAACTTGAGAAATATCAAAACAAAACCATATATGTATGTATGTATGTATTCAATGTTGACATTAAATTTGGCATATTTTAGGTCAAATTTGACCCTAAAAATATTTGTGCATCGCCTTACATTCTTACAATCAAAGATATTTATGCATCGCCTTACATTCTTAATCAAACCAAGAACTCACAGGGACATTACCCTCAAAACAAACAAGTTTCTTGCACTAGATGGTATGGGGGTATGGATCTAAAGCAACTTCCCACGTGGAATTGGAAAGCAAGTCATGTTTGGCCTTTTTCATTGTTTTTAAGGGGGGGAAAGGGATTAGGAGGAGGAATTAACTAGGAGAGACAAAAGGTGTTTCCATCTACATACTCGACTTTGAAGTGTGGGTTCTCAAGCAAGCTTGAAAGGGGGGTGAATCTTGTAGAGTGAAGGGCGAGAATAGATAGAGAGAGAGAGAGACAGAGAGAGATTAATGACCTTGGGTGATCAATAATGGATCAAGAGAGAAATAATAAAAAATAAATACAATGTACCACATAAAAATATTGTTTAAAAAAATAAGAAATATCAAATAACATCTGCACATTAAGAAACTACATAACCTTTATATCTAAATAGCTTGATGATTAAATGTTCCTTGCCTTCTTTCATCATGTGATCATTCTAAAGTCAAATCGGTCATTTTTGCATGTAGCACACCACACCTTTCAATTCCTATAATTAATTAAACTCTCAATGTCATAGGCTCACAAATTTCACAACACAGAATTGATTCAAAAGTTAATCTTCTAGGTCTAAAATACCAGCTTGCATAGATGTTGATAGCATCCTAATGAATGGAAAGTTGTCCTTCAAATGACCATGTCGGTTCAAGTTATAAGATAGGCTTCTTCTCTTAGTCTTCTTCACTGACAACTCTCTTGCAAGTGATTCATTTTCACCCATTAACAATTAAGAATTAATTATTCTTTCTTCATCATCCCTTCTTCAAAGTAGCCTTCATAGAGATGCGTTTGCAACAACAATTCATCATGTGCGTTCTTCATTTTTTTTGAACTTCCATATTTCATTTAAGTAGTTTAATGGCCCAATTTCGCCAACATATTGTATTAGAGCTCATGTCAAGGAGCCTGATGTTGAGTTATTGTGCTTGTAAATCTCATGTGAGGATTGGTTGGAGCCAAGAGGACCTAGCACTTATTTGTTCAGCTAGTGGGGTTAATGAAAGAGTTGTGCACGAAAGTTGCACACACAATTTGATTGCTAGACATACTATTAACATCATGTATTTATCATTGAGATTTTGTGGTTGTATGTGAAAGGTGACGTGTGTTCTGCAACCTAGGGCATTTTAAGTGAAACACAAAAAAATAAATGAACGTTTGAGGCCCAAGAGTTTCATTCAAGAAGAAATATGTTGTAGAATAGGTGTTAGGTACTTGTACAGCATATACATTGACGAAAAAWGAGAGRACATTGTGAAAAAGGTTGCAACACAAACCAAAAGAGATGTAGGACAATCTAAAGCTTGGAGATAGTTGGCAAAGCAAAAAATATATATCCCTGAGGTCAGGGAAGAGACAGTAGGTCGTGGAAGGGGGCGACATGGTCAGAGTAAAATGTTTCAGAGTGAAACAGAGTCATCTGACCAATAGCACAATTGTTGAGAGGCCAAGACACCCTGTGGGTAAAAAATCTCTTAAAATCTACATAAATTTATCAAAATCTCGTAACAAATTCTTGTACAGGAGAGCTCTGCTAGGGTTAGCCTTGAGTGAAGTTGCATATGCAATCTAGGGAGATTGAGTATTGTGGTCTCTTTTACTAGTCATCTAATCAGCGATACAATCCAATCTAGCAGCTTTTATGGTTGTGATATGGCCAAAAGGGCCAAGCTTCGCTACCATAAGGCTTGACTGGGGAAAATGGCCACCCCACTACTTGATATTGCTCTATCGGTGCTATAAGAATTTTTTATTGAATGCATCATCAATGAAAGCAATGATGCCCCCAAAGGTCCCTTGCAAGTTTGTTCTATGAGTCTACCACAAGGTATTGATTCCTCCAAATGAAATTGCTATTGATATCCATATTAATGAATATGTTGTTATTTGTGATGGCCCTAAGTTTCAAACCCCGTTAGGTTACTTTGTAGGTAGAGTTCCCCTCAAGTTTGTCATCAGGGCCTGGGTTAAGAAATCTTGGGAGCCTTACCACTGGATTTGTACAACTACAAGGAGCTTGACAAAGGGCTTATTCCAATTTTCCTTCAAAGAAGAACATCAAGCTCTGAGGTGGTCATTTATGGCCCATGGATGTATCATAATACCATTATGGTCTTATCAAAGTAGTATGAAAACTCCTCAACTATTGACACTGATCAACTTTATTATCTCATCTATGTTGAATTCCATGTCCTTCCCATGCAATACTAGGGCTTCCTCGAGTGAATTTCAACTCCCCTTGGGCAATTCATTTGCCACGAGCCCCAATGTTTTTTAACCCTTGCACTCAAAAGCGGGTCTATATTCAAGTTAACTTGTCCCAAGACCTCTGTGGATAGCTATTTATCTAGGTCAGCTTGAAAATTATTAAAGTTACCAGGTATATTAACCTTCTAAATACTTGTTGTTGATGCCAGAATCCTAACCATAGGATTAGGGATTGCCCCTTGTTGGCCAAGGTCGATTAATTTGGCTCAACTTCCACTACTACCCCATTACTCAGGCTCAAAAGGCCTTGGCCTCTACTTATGGTGAAGGTTGGATTTAGGTGGCCCAAACAGATATCAAAGGAAATGCGACTTCCAAGGCCCTGCCTAAGAGCATGATTTTTTCAGGGCCAAATTAATGTGAGCTTGCAAGTCCAACAATAAGGACCATGCTAGCTCCTCTCAAGTTGCTTCTTACTATGGGGGGTAATCGAAGGACCTAGACTCTTCCTCTAACCTTGGATAAGCAAACCATTAACGAGCATGAAGATGTACAAATAGGACCAAAGAAAAGCACCCTTGATGGATGGGTAATGCATGCACTTGAGAAGAAAGATGTTGTGACTCCAAACCCTTATCAAGATTTAATTGGTATGGTGAGGAGATGGACATCTTTGTGGAATATTCTTCACGAAGGTTGTATCATGGAACATGGCAGGTCTTACAAACTCAATCAGGAAGACCATAGTTCATAGAGTTTGTTTAATGGTTTAAAAGTTGGATATCCTATCTCTACAAGAAGTCAAAGTGGTCGGTTTTGCGTTAAGCACAACCCTACACTAGATTTGGCTTGTTACACCTTTGTTCATACTTTGCATGAGGACAGTTGAGGGAGGGTGGCCAACCTTATGTTGCCTAACTTCTCGTCTTGTATTATTGATCATGGGCTAGACCCATCTAACAAAGTGATGTGGGTGCTTATGAATCTTAATGACAAGCTCCTCAGCCTTGCCAACTCCCAACTTGTATGGCCCCAATGAAGCAATGGAAAGAGCAGCATTGTGGGAATGGTTAGTTGAATACTTCCTAGAAGATGATTGTTTGCTACGTGGAGACTTTAACAATGTGTAGTCCCAAGATGATAAGATTGGGGTTAAACCTATCTACGTGCCTTAGAGGGAACATAAAGACTAGAATGGCCTCAAGGCCAAACTTGGCATGCATGCACTTGAGAAGAAAGATGTTGTGACTCCAAACCCTTATCAAGATTTAATCAGTATGGTGAGGAGATGGATGTCTTTGTGGAATGTTCTTCATGAAGATGTATCATGGAACATGGCAAGTCTTATAACCCAATCATAAAGAGCATGTGTAACAAACATAATAATAAATGTTATAATAATAATAATAATAAAGTAATTAATTGAATGAAAGGTCAAAGGCCACACACTCATTCACCTTGTGACCAATCAATGTATATAAGTATACCATCACGAAGCACATTGTAAGGATCATCTTATCATTCTATCAACTAATTCTTATCAATCAAACATTATTCTATATATTATTATATACATAATTGCAGAAATATTTATGTCACTCATAATAAATAGGAGATCTGTTTATTCCATTTGGTATCAAAGCCATTGATTTGGTTCGTACACATATGCAAATACTAATTGTCATACCATCGTACATAGTTTCATCAACCTGTACCTGCTATCATTGTCAAATTTCATACCTACTACCATCCTCTTGAATCTGATGATGCAGTGAAGTAAGAGGGTCTGGACTCCCTCGATACAGGCCCACTCGAACTCAAGCAAGCATGACCCATATACCTCTAAACTGTGCAAAACTATGGGTTCGAGGATGGAGTCCATGAGGCCCAATTTGGACTAGATGTCCTAAAAATGATGTTCGAAACACTCTCTCTATAATGAACAATTGGAGAGCTTGCCTCAACCCAAACCTAGGTCATGAAAAATGAACCCCTAGATATGTTTTTGAGTTGGTAACCTCAACCTCTGCCCCTCTGAAATAAACGTGGAAACATGAAAAGGACTTCTTCAAATAGTTGAAGATCATCACCTTGGTTTTCCCAAGGTTGACCATCAACTCTCAAAGTTCAAAAAACATCGCAAGAGCAATACACCATTGAGATCCCATAGAAATAGGGAGTTGACAATGGGGAGACTTTTGATCCAGTGGCTAGGTATACTTCGAACTAGACCATTATGTCTTTGGCATCTATTTTTGGTTGGCAATTATATCAGATGGATGTGAAGACAACTTTCCTCAATGGCATGATTGAGGAAGAAGTTTGCATAAATTAGCCAAAAGGGTTTGAGGTGCATGGGCATGAGACCNAGACCCATGTGTGCAAACTGAAGAAAGCCCATTATGGGCTAAAGAAAGCACCCAGTGCTTGGTACTCTAGGATTGATGAGTACCTGTTAGGTTTGGAATTCACTAAAACTCCTGCAAATCCCAAGTTTTATTATTTATTTGATAGATCTAAATTGTTTGTTTTGGTCTTGTTACCCCCCCATGCCTAGGGGTAACTAGAGGAGATCATGTCTCATGGCCCACAATGAAGACAGTGATCACAATGATGATGATGACCAACATCCCCCTCAAATGCCTCATTCACTCTTGATCACCAAAGCTCATCACATCCAGTGAGCACAGTCTTTGGGAGATGGTAAGCCAGCGTCACCATGAGGTATATTAGTCCTTTCGTCTGGAGTGTTGTGCTTAATATACTAGGAATGTGAATGAGGATCATTGGTTGAAGTTGAATAATGGGTCATAAGCTCAAGAAGTTATGTTTGTTTCCTTGTTTCACCTTGGTGACCAACATTTGTACTAGTCCCGCGTTGTCACCCCCAAGGAAAAAGGGTGCTACTAGGGGCACCTCACAAGGGTAACATTATGTTTTCTCCCCATACTTAACACTTACCATCCTGGAGCCTATCATAGTGTACTAAACTTCGGTAATGGGTCATGGTTCATTCTCTCATGAGAAGATGGGCTAAAGGCCCAGAGGTTGATTGTAGCTACTAGGAAAAAATAATAAAGAAAGAATGATGCTAAAGAAAGAAATATATAATAGCAAGGACTCTCAAAAGTCAATCAATACTTCATCTCTAGCCTTTCCGAGTTCACCCCAGTCCCAAAGCAATGATGCTAAAGCTTGAAACCTTATAAAGGGAACTTGCAAATAAATAAAAGGACAATAAAAAGGCAGACTAAAGGGTTGGAAAAACGTAGCGCCTAGAAAGTGGTAACTCAAGAGCAAGCACACCCTCCACAAAGGCACTCATAGAAATGGACCAAATGACTCCATAAGCCATGAAGTAAACCCAACACGTTTCATTATCACACTTACTTTTGAAGGATTCTTTTCTTCCTGCTTCCCCTGGGACATATCCCTCTACTTGGGTCTTTTATTTCCTGTTTTGGTTGGCTTAATAAGTTCTGATGATGGTCCTCCCATATTCAAACTTGCCAACTTACATAAAGTCTTGAGATAGTGTGAAACTTGAAGGGGATACTTGATGTGAATTGTTTATGTGGCTTCTATCTCAAGTAAAATCTTACTTGGTATGATCTAAGGGCTCTTATACCTTGTGAACATTGGTTTTACTTGATTTCGTGCTTTGATTTGAATGCACCTGACATGGTTCTTTGAAGGACATCCCACGCTTTCAACCAAGGCGTTGTGCCTTTAATGCGGGGTATGGCACGTGTGATGAAGAGCGTTGAGTCATTGGATACGGGCTCTCACATCTTCTGGACCTTGGACGACGAACAAATGGGCTTGTTTTTGCTAGATATGATCATGGTGGCACAGAGATGGGAAAGAAGCCCACACTCTAGGAATTGTACCCCAGAGATTATTATGCACTGGATGGAGGACGTTGCATTGGTGGATGGTTGGATTCCATGCAGAGATCAAATACACCCCTCTCCACCTTGGACGCTATCCTCCTCGCCTTAGACGCTGGCCCTTTTTGATGATGACATCAAACATTAGGGTTTAATGGCGTTGGGGTTTGCTACCACTTAGACACATGATGACTTGAAATGTGATGGGGCACTTGACCATGGTCTTCCACCTCAATTGCACTACTTGATGATGACATGTGGCTTTTGGAGGCCCCTTTCACCTTCTTGACGGCTTGACATCATGTTAGCACAACTTTCCACCCTCCAAATCAAGTTGATAGACCTGTTATAACAGCGGTGAAAACTTGGCTAATTAAAGAAGTAAAGCCCCAAATTGTCACAGGCTAGACCCCTCTCTGTCTGGGCTAGTGCTTGCTAGCCTCAGGGGGGAGTCCCAAGGCACCCTGGGTACTTTGTTGTTGTCTTTTAAGACTGATTTTCTGCATGTAAACCAAAAAAACAGCGAGTTGTTTGTCTTAGACAGCGTATTAAACAGTCCAAAAACGATGAGAAAAATATGGTTTTTTCGCTTGGAGGGTTCCTACAGGGTTAGCACAATGATTATAGAATGGAAATAGAACATAAAGCCCCTCAAGAGACAAATAAAATCACCATGAACAGTTCAGAAAAATGACAAATCAGATTGCAAAGTTCGCAAAATACCGACAAGAAAAAGATTAGAGAACAAACACAAAATTTCTTTAATGATAGGCTTGCAAGAGGGTTGGTAGCGCCACAATTGGCAAGTCCACAATCGGTACAATGATTACTTTGCTCAAAGAATGAGTCACTAAACTAAGAGAGAGAGAGAGAAGAATGAGAACAAAACACTATGTTGTTGCTGCTAAGAACCGGCCCTTGACAATGAATAAATCGCTCCGATATATAGATGAGAGGGATTATCTCTCCATGTAATAATAGAAGGCGTGTATATGGGTAAAAGGAGTAAGTAAGTTGCATGGCATACGGGAGTAGTAGTGAAGTATGAGTCATACGAAGGATAGAGATGCATGCTCATGCATGGGAGACATAAAGGGCCCATGGGCTAATGGAAGAGTGATGGCGTATGAAAGCATGGCATAAGCATTCTCATGGGAGATGGAATAAGTGGAAGATGATGTGGGGTATATCGTGGATGGGAGACTACGTATGCATACGAGTGGAGGGAGTTATCACATGGATGGAATTAAACAAAGGAGGCAAGTTAGCATGCGGGAATGAATGCATGCGTGGAAGGGATTAAAGCATGATGACATAATGGAAGCGCACGGCTATGGAGTATAACGTGAGGGAGTATGGAGAGTAATGAGTACATGTGTGGAGTTAGCATGCATGGAGGACGGTGATGGGAGATCCCAAGCAAAGGGAGGATGATGACGTGAAGTGTTAACTTACATGGGCCCAAAATAAAATTAAACATACCCTTTGTTTAAGAAGGAAATCGCATGGGGCATGGGTTATAATACGAGATAGGAATGTTTGGGGGAATAAGCGAGACAAAAACTTTTTATTAATTAATAAAATAAGGGGATACAAAAAGGTAATAAAGATACGTATGACTCATGGGGGACATGGGGGATATTTAATTAATTAATAAATCTAAAGGGGACAAAAAATAAAGTGACCCTTTATTTTAATAATTAATTAAAGTAACACTCCAATTTAATATAGATGGCAAAGTGAGTGGGTCTAGAAAGTGAGTATGGATTTAGGAAAAATAGAGTGGTACGTATGAAAGAAGGGGGGTTAAGATAATAGAAGGGTAATTAATTAATTAAAGAGGGGTAGATACACTTTAATGAATAAAGGTAAGGTAAAGGTGAGTGAGGGTAGAGTGGAAAGGGGAAGTGGGTTCTTAGGGATTTTTAATGCACGAAAATGTTTTTATGGTGGGTGAAGAAGAAGAGTTGGTGAGGAAAGTGCCACCTCATCCTATGTGCTTTTAGTCAAATGATACAACGTAGATGCCACATCTCACTAAACTCGGCCACATGTCGGAATCTGATCTCGCCACTTGTCACTGTTGTGGATAATGATGACTACTAAAAATAGAATTTTGCCCAAAACAGTTGCTCGGTCCCAAAAATTTGAAAGTTGTCGAAACTAGCCCAAACTCTCCACAAATGCTCACGATGACTAGGGAACCACCATCGTGTGTCTACTACTACAAATAGACACTACTAAAAATAGAAAGTTGTTTGCATGTCCATGACTTTATACTCATTGGATTCGATTTCTCGCAAGGAATCTAAATCCGCAATCAGAATTGGCATGCGAGCCCTGGTGCTCAACCTACTAAAAATAGAAATTTGTGACAAATCATCCTGGAAGGGGTCCCAAAAACTCAAAATGTCTCAAGGATCAATAATATGTGCTCAGAATATGAATCTGGGGCCTAGAGACAAAACTGCTAAAAATAGACAGTTCTCGCATGTCGCCTGGAAAAGTGTCATCGAGCCTAGAATCATGCAAGGACCATCCCTGTATGCTCAAAACTGCTCCAAACTATCAAGAGACCCACTCAAACCATGTCTCCTAAAAAGTAGCAACATCTACTGTATGTAGAGTCTAGACATCTCTCTCAAATGCATGGGAAGCCAAGCAACTCTAACTCTAAACCAAACAACCATGTACCGATCATATACCTGCCTCTGATGGTAACCAACTTCCTGCTCAACACAAGTGCTAAACTCTGAGAGAATCTCAAAATGCCAGCCTAAGTAATGCATGCTGGCTCTTAACCCTCAAGACTTTCAAGGGTGAAAATCTTGGAGTTAACACGTCACCACACGTGTAACCCAATGATGTATTATTTTCATGATTTATCATTGTAGAGGCTATTTTGAGGGGTCAGCCCCACTTTTAAAATGGATTGTTGAGGTTTTACTCAAATTATGTGGACAATTAGTGCTTGGTTACCTCATATAAATAGAGGAAGCACTCATTTCATTTTTTCAACATCACAACTCCTCACACTTGTGAGATAAGATAAGATAATTTTATTAATTTCTGACTAATGACCACAAAAGTAGGTCAAAGGGACGGTTGAGTACAATGATGTCAATACAATGCGGGAGTACCAAAAGGTCTCCTATATAAAGGCGATAGGAAGAAAGTAAAGTTCGATAAGGTGGAGTAGTAGAAGGTGAAAACTACCCCAAAGCATTAAAAACCCTCAGCCTCGAGCTCCTATACCTTCTCGGATGATGGGGTGCATCGTAGGAGAAGGACTAAGCGAAAGAGAAAACAGAAGAAAGGAAATAGATCTGTCATGGAATGGATCCATCTCTCCTATCATCCAAGGTCGAATGAAGAAAACTGAGTATAGTCAAGAGTCTTGAGGGGGGACTGGTGGGGTGTTTGGATCATCTGATGTGATGTTGGCTGATAGTGGTAATGCACCGACGAGGTTTGGGGATCTCGTCCATCCCCTAGGAGGGGATTTAGTCTGGCAATGTCGTTGAAATCTCGTGAGACGATGGAAGGTCTCACAGGTCCGAACTGATCTGGAATTGGAGGTTGCGTTGGTGTTGGTCTGTCTCTTAGTGTCCCTTCCTAAGGGTAGCACCGGGAAGGAGGTGATCCGTCGGATGGGGTCCGATCATATAGGAGCCTGAAGAGTATGGGCTCGGAGCTTAAGGGCCTCTTGTATGTACAAGGCTAAACATCGTTGATCTGGGTACCTGAAGAAGCCTATGAGGGTTTGAGCCCCCCTGAATAAGCAATGAAACAACCCCTTAATCTCATAATAAAAGGGGGCACCGGAAAATGAAGTGCTCCTCAGTCTCGACCTCCTGTAACTAGCATAACTAACAGATCCTAACTAGTCGGTCAATCTGTTGATTTGTCTCTGCCCGAAGTCTATGAGAGTCGACTCTAAGCTAGCCTAGGAGAATGTGAAGAGCATGTGCCCAGTATTGGAATGTATATTGTGGTCGAACAATGAGCCCATACCTAATCTCCAAGAGATGCTCAGCGTAAAAAGCCATCTTTGGACGTAACCCGTCGTGGGGGTTAACCCAAGTGGTCTGGATAAACTGCCTATAAATGTCATCTCTGATGATCTTGTTCAACACCTACATGGTCGGTAGAAAATGGCCAAGTGCATCCAAGTAATACGAAAAACAGAGGGAGGTGATCAATCTGAATGCCCACTGACCCTAAAAGATCTGAAACCCTGCAAACCAATCTCGAGCTCAACCTAAAGGACTAGAGAGGGCAATAGTCTTAGAAGCGCAGTAAGCCAAGTACGGGTATCGGTCTCGCCCTGTCGCTGAGTCGGCTAAGCCCTGGATGCGATGTAGGAAAGAGACCGATCCGAACATTGTCCCAAGTCGGAAGGGTCGAGCCCCAAACTCTGCTAGAATGATGTGATGAGGGACTTTCTGCTTGCATCTAATGATGTGTAGGAGGAGAAGAGTCTAGACTCTCTCAATCGATGCTCAATCAGACTCCAGTAAGGAAGGCCCCCAAACCTCTAAGCCATATAGAACAGTGGGTTGGATAAGGGAGTCCATAAGAAACATCTTGGATGAGATGTCCTGAAAATGGTGGTGGAAACATGGTCTCTCGAGAAGGGCTAAAGACCCATAACCCTTGGCAATCCCAGGCTAGAGAGTCGGTCGCAAACTGAAACGAGGCCCTGAAAACCATACTCCCAAGTATGTGTAGGCATTGGTGATCTCAATCTCCTCCCCTCTGAAGAAGAAATGAAGGTCTATGGATTTCTTCGACCCATTGAAGATCATAACCTTGGTTTTACCTAGGTTGACCGTCAACTGTTGAAGATCGCAGAAGAGAGCAATGGCATCCAACTGTCTTTGTAATCCTGTTGGAGATGAGGCGAGGAGGACGACATCATCAGCAAAAAGCAAGATGGATATCAGAACCTGGTGGAGGAGACACCTGTCACCGTCTTGGATATGCTCGTGGAGAAAGGCCTCTAGCTCATCAATATAGATCCCAAACAAGGTGGGTGACAGGGGGCAGTCCTGTTTAACTTCGATGGTACTCATAATGAAATACGAGGGCGTCGTATTCCTTGTTTTCATCTAGTTGCCTCTTTAGTGAAAGGTTGTCCTCCTCAATTTTTGCAACCCTATGGGTGAGTTCCCTAACCTCTCTACGAAGTGCCATGTTTGATGATTCCAGACGTTCGAGTCTCATGCTTGGCCCCCGAATCATGTTGCTATCTCCTTCTCCAGAATCCTGTGAGGCTAGGTCAGTTGCAGATGCGCCCATCGTCAGAGGGGAGGGTTGGATGAATTGGATTGGTGTCATTACCAGCGGCTGGTCTGGTGAATCTCCTTGAGGCATCTGGTGTTCTTCAAACCCCCTCGACTATTCTCCTATGGTTCCCTGCTAGCTCTTACTACTCGACGGGTCTAAAACCCCCGATTAATGTTGCTTTATCTGCTACGAAGGTCAGTCTGGTTACCTTCCACTGTGTTGCGAAGAAAGAAAACCCTCGACTAAGAGAAGGAACCCTCGACTGTCTTGGGCCAACAAAATTATGCCCTGACTGTAACCTCTGCTACCCAACGGCCTCAATGAGCCTTTTCCCTTTGATATTCGACGGACTAAACCCTCGCCGCGAAGGAGCCCCTGATTCTCTAACGGGATGCTACTCAACGGGATACCTGTTGTGAATAACTGCAACTCAGCGAGATACCTGACAGACTCGACGGGTTGACGAGAACCTTGTTGCTCGACCCTGACTGTCTACTCACAAAGGAGCCCAAGATTCAATTCGACGAGTCAACGGGAATCCTGCTGCGAACACTAGATATTTACGCGACGGGATTCTTGCTCGACCCCATCCGACGAATACCAACGACTATCTACTCGCGAAGGAGCTCGACCCTGACTTTCTACTCGTAAAGGAGCTCAACCCCTACCTGCAACTGGCAGTTGCATGAGTCTATACAAAGGAATCTGTCAACAAAAGGAGAGTATCTTGGTTTTATGGAGAACATGTTCCTCACAGACAAGGAGCACTCTAGAAAAGTTCTCCCTATATCTCTTTTTCTCTTGGAATCTAGTGTGCACCACTTGGGAGGGAGATTTTATTGGATGCTTTGTCTCTTGTTTATGGTTGGATGGTGAATTAGGGTTTCCTCATGCATGCGCTTGGCTTAGTAAGTCTTTTTTTTTCAAGTTTCTTGCTTTTTTGTGGTATATCTTTGGTAAATGCTCTTTTAAAGGCTTAATTGTTGCATGTACCTTGTATGCTTGAAACCCTAGGAGGGATTAAGAGGATTTATCCCCCTCCCTACTTTCAATTATCATTAGTTGTTGAAGCATTAAGATAATTATTCTAGGGCTTAATGTCAATTGGGTTTAGCCTAAGTGGTTTGTGTTGAGGAGTGTTTTCCCCCCTACCCAGGTTCAATTCTGCAAGTGACATGTTCAGCTCTTAAATGAGCACGCTATCAAAAAAGCCTCGACTTTCTACAAAATCTGGTTTACCCCGGGTACCATCCTCGAAATGAGGGGAAGTGCCTGGCAAGTTTCCCCAGGAATTATTCCAAGGAAAAAATAAATTGTTCTAGGGCTTAAGAGGCTTTACACCCTAAGGTTCTTATCTTGGCTAGTTTAAGTCCTAGGGATTGAGAGGCTTCGTCCCCCAAGGGTTTGACCTAGTTCAATTTTGATCTTGTCGCTAGAGGTTAGATAAGATAAGATAATTTTATTAATGTCCAACTAATGAGCACAAAAGTAGGTCAAAGGGACTGTTGAGTACAAAGATGTCGATACAATGTGGGAGTACCRAAAGGTCTCCTATAAAATACAAGATGCAGAAAGTAAAGTGCAATAAAGTAGAGTAGTAGAACGTGAGATCTACTCTGAGTCATGAAAAACCCTTGGCCCCAAGTTCAGATACTTGCGTTGATGATGGAGTGTATCGTAGGAGAAGAAGATCCAAGGACAAGAGGGACCAAACGAAAGAAAGTAGATCTATCATGGAATGGACCCATCTCTCCTACCATCCGAGGTCGAATGAAGGAAGTTGAGTATAGTCAATTGTCCCAAGAGGGACCTAGTGGGGTGCCCAGATCCCCTGGTGTGTTGATGACTGGTAGAGGTAGTGCATCGACTAGGTCTGGGGGATCTCATCCGCCTCCTGGGAGGAGATCTGGTCCATCTATGTTGCTAAAAACTCGTACGATGAGGGAAGGTCTCACGGGTCCGCATTGATCTGGAGTCCGGGGCTATGTTGATGTCGGTCTGTCTCTTAGTGCCCCTTCCTGAGGGTAGCACCGAGAAGGAGGAGGTGATCTGTCGAATAAGGTCTGGTCTAATAGGAGGCTGAAGAGTATGGGCTTGGATCTTAAGGGCCTCCTGTATGTATAAGGCTAAATATCCTTGATCCAGATACCTGAAGAAGCATGTGAGGGTCTGAGTCCCCATGAACAAGCAATAAAACTGCCCCCTGATCTCATAGTAGATGGGGCACCAGAAGATGAATTGTTCCTCAGTCTCGACCTCCTATAGTTGGCATAGCTGACAGATCTTGTTTGGTCGATCGATATGGTGGTTCGTCTCTACCCGAAGTCTATGAGCCCACTCTAAACTGGCCTAGAGGAATGCGAAGAGCATGGACCCAATGTCAGAATGTATACTGTGGTCAAACGATGAGCCCATCCCTAGGCTCCAAAAAATGCTCAGTATAAATGGCTATCTTTGGGTGTATCCCACCAGGGGAGTTGATCTAGGTGGATATTGGTGGCCACCCACCTATTCCAAATTCCAACTGGCCCATCTTGACAGTTTTCAGTTCAACATGTTTCTCTATAATGGGGACATTTCTTTGTAATTGTGGGTTCTTCACTTACGGGGTTGTCCTGAAGCCCTACACAACATCCAGGTGGATATTGGTGGCCACCCACCTATTCCAACTGGCTTATTTTGGAAGTTTTCATGTCAGTACATCTTTTTGTACTTCCGGGGTCGTTTTGGGGCTCTAAAAGTGTTTTTTGGGCTTGCCATAGTCAAACTATAGACGGAGTCAGATTTTGATGGCATAATGTGTAGTTTTCGAAAAGACCTTTCCAACGCACTATCACGTGTCTAAAACGGAGATCGTATGCAAAAGTTACGACCTCGGGAAGTTAATGTACTAACTTACCCCAACGGGGCCCACATGACTTTTGGCGCTTCATCTCCTAGGGTTAGGTTTTTGGATGTCTAGGGTTTTGGCCGTCACATCTCTTCCCAGAGATAAAGCTACCACCATTCTAGCGAGTCTTGCACTCTATATTTTTACAGTCTCTGTACAGTTCTTTCATTAATAGAAATCATGTATTGTTGTATTTCTCTATCTCTGGCAATTTTTATGTGTATTTCATTGTAATATCTCTACCTTCATTTCGTTCCAAAAATAATCTGGATCAGGGGTTAGCCCAAGTATCTGGATAAACTGCCTATAAATGTCATCTCTGATGATTCTGTTCAACACCTATCTGGTCGGTAGGGGATGGTGGAGTGCATCCAAGGAAAACCGAAATGGAGGGAGGCAATCAAACTGAATTCCCACGAACCCTGGAAGATTTGAAACCCTTGCAAGACAACCTCGAGCCCGGCCCAATGGGATAGAGAGGACAATGGTCTCAAAAGAGAAGTAAGCCAAGTACGGGTACCGTTCTCACCCCGTCGTTGAGTCAACTAAGCCCCGAATGCGATGCAGAAAGGAGACTAGTCCAAAGACTACCTCAAGCCAGAAGGGCCAAGCCCCAAACTCTGCTAGGATGATGTGATGAGGAACTGTATGCTTGCATTTAATGATGCATCGGAGGAGAAGGGTTTGGACTCCCTCAAATGAGGCCTAGTCAGACTCTAGTAAGGAAGGCCCCCAGATCTCTGAGCCATATAGAGGAAAAACAACACCTAAGGTTTATGAGGCTATATGCCCTCGGGTTTGTTTTAAGAAGTTGAAGCTAGGGCTTATGAAGCTATATGCCCTAGCTTGATCTTCACACATCTTGTACCTAGAAATTTTAGTGGTGTGTTGCTTGACTCCATTTCCCAAGAAAGAGAAACGACACTCATCTAGTTGAATGCAAGCAATGGTTAAAACCATAGTTAGATTTAAACTCTCTCTCAAAACACTCTTAAATTGAATTCATGACATCAATTTCAAGATAATTGTACTCTAACGCTTTGTATAATCATTCGTTTACTTGCTGCTGTCATAAATTTTTTGCTACAGCCATTAGGGCTGCAAATGTTTTGCTGCAAATTTTCTTAATATTGTGGCAAAACTTGCCCAGAAAATTGTCTTAGCAATTGGGTATTGTTTCCCTTGTTGCAAGCTAAATTTAGAGAGTAAATTGCTAATTTTCTAGGTTGTATTTCTTATTGTTGTTATAAATCTTTCATTGCTGATATAAATTGGTTGACTGCTGCAAATTTACAACAGCAATAGGCTTTACTAATCAGCTAGTGTCTAAAGATGATTGGTATGCTATATAACTTGATAATTGACGATTTTATGCATTGAAAACTTTGTTGTCTAGTACAAGTTGCCCAATTACATCGTTCAAACCAATTTGTCACTTCACCTTTCCTAGACCTAGCTTGACCATCTAAGTGACCAAGATAGGGGGTTGTAGGCTTGGCTAATCTTGCTATTTGATCCCTTGAAGTCACTAGGGAAGCGTCCCTTATATTGAACCTTTCTCTGTCACTAAAAAGAGGGAAGTATCTGCTTAGGTAACAGTGGTATATACTTCCAATTGTTACACAAGATTGGTATCTTGTGAAAGCTTTGCACAAGTACAAATACTTATAGGCTAAGTTGCAGGAAACGCCCCCCCCCCCGGTTTCCTGCCCTAAAAAGGTACGAAACTCCGAAACCGGTACAGTACGGCCAGGAAACGTCGTCGGCCGAACAGTCAAATATATTTTTTTTCGCATTTTCTATGTTTTTCTTGCATCATTATTGCATTTTTTTTCCATCATTATGTTTTTCTTGCAATATAATGTTTTATTTTTAAAAAAACTATATATACATATGGTTTTTTTTTTTTTTATATACGGCGTTTCCCCGGACGTTTCCATTTTTTGGGGGCCTATTTCGTACCATCCCGGTTTCGGAAACTTGGAAACGTTTCCCCGTTTCGTGCAACTTAGCTTATAGGGAGTTCAGAAAAGCTCATTACGCACCCCCCGGTTTCCTGCCCCGAAACAGT
>ML818844.1:15277-33270 GCA_009831015.1 Picea engelmannii
AAAATCCCAATTTTATCATATTAAATTTAAATAAAAATAAATAAATTTTATTAGAATAAATGAAAGAAACTTAAATCAAAGAACATGTACTCTTGTTATACACACTTAGATATTATACATTTTATTTGAATAAATCAAAGAAATTCATTTTGGGGATCAATCATGCCTTTGGCTATCATTGAGAATCTCTACTCCGAAAAACATTCATTTAGGCCCTCAAAATGGCCCCGGAAGTTAAAACTGTTAAAAATAGTAAATTGTCAAAATTGCCAGAAAATTGTTTTGAGTCAGTTGAAAAAGGTGGGTGGCCATCGATATCCACCTAGATCAATCCTCCTTCCTTAGGAAGCAATGGTCTCTATTGCGTTGAGTGCCCAGGGGAGAGGAAAAAGCGTTTGTTGAATCTGAATCTTGGTGAGTTGCTTGCCTTGTTGGAGACGTCGCATTGCTCGGTTTGTGAAAGGCTATCACAAGCATGTGGCTAGAAGGGTTGGACCTTTTTAACCAGTATGGATACATGATATTCTTTTGTGCAGAAGGAATCTTCATACTTTGCTACAATCTTATCAACCTGTTTTTGTTGGATAGAAGGTGATTGGGCCGAGGCTATAGTGGTTGGAGTATCCTTTTGTTCACCTTTTGAACAGATTGTGAAGAAGTTGAATTTTGTAGTATGAGATACTACCTTGCGACACTTTTTAGGTGGGACAGTAGTCAGAACTACCTCTGGTATTCTGTAGAGATGAACCCCCAGAGAAACAATGACATTGCAGGGTCGAGACTCATAAACAACATGGTGCTTCCACATGTATGGTTGGCCCAAGAGAACATCACAGACATCCAATCGGGAAACATCACATAATACCTCATTCTTGAAGAGTTGGATGATGTATGACAATCGACACTACTGGATGACACGAAGATCTCGTCCTTGGCAAAGCCACCCGATGTTGTATGGTTGTGGGTATGGTGTTGTCAACAATCCCAACTGTTTGACGACCTCTGTTGAGATGAGGTTCTTCTGGTTTCCGTTATCAACAATAAAATGTAGCGGGGTCCCCTTCACCCACATCTGTGAATGAAAAAGGAGCTCCCCCTCTTCAGGATCTGTTGGTTCTTCTGGTTGAATTTTTGTAGTCGCGACAATAGAAGTGGGGTATGCGTCAATGATCTGTCTTTTACCAGTATTTTCATAATCAGATTCTAAATCAGGGTTCGACTCCTTGTCTTTGATCTTGGCCACGAATAATTGTTTTGAGAAGCATTCATCGGTGTTGTGCCAGGGGATTTTATGGAAATCGCACCATTTTCCGGTGTCCTTCTTTGTCTTCCCGTGACCCTTCTTTTCCTATGGCTTGGACTGGTTTTCGGGAGACTGTTTGTTAGGGTCGTCTTTGTCATACTTTGGTTGTTGCAAATTTGCAAACCTGAACTCCCATTTGTTCTGGTGCTTAAATTTCTGCTTGATTTTAACAACATATCGATAAGCAACACTGAGTGATGAGATATCCAGAAAATCCATTTTAGCTTGGATGTATCTGTGTAGAGCCCCATGGTATTTCAGAACCAAATGTCGTTCAAAGTCTTTGATACCCAGTTTGGTGCGCAAGGTATGGAAGGTATTGGTGAACTCCAGAACTGCTTGGCCCCTCTCTTGTCACAATGTGGTCCATCTCATGTATTGGTCCTCATAGTTGCCAACAGGGTAATACTGTTCCTTTACCGCATCCACAAAAAATTCCCAAGTGGGCTCGGCCCCATATATTCCAGACTGGTCTATGGAACTTTGCTCCCAGTAAGTTTCCCACCAATGTTTGACATGGGGGAGAGCTTTAAGGAGTGCGAAGGTGATCTTTTCTCTGTCGAAAAAATTATGAACAGAGAAATAACCTTCTAACAGATTTAACCATTTGTCTAGGGCATCCGCATCTATCTGACCTTCAAATACGGGAATATCAAAATTAACATGTACCTTGAAAGGAGAGGTGCTTACAAAGTGGATATTTGATGAAGATGCATCTGTTGCTATCGGCAGGCATTGAAGGATGTGGAAAAAATTCTCCATCATTTCGTCCCTCTATCGCGTGAGAACTTTATCAAGCAACAGATTTATAGGACCATCTGCTCCGTCGTTTTTCTTTTCTTCCGCCATGGAGGGTTTCTTGGGCGTGCGAGAGCGATTGTCTTCAAGAGAGACAAGCTCAAGACCAAAATTGCTATACTCGGACCTCGTCGGGGACATGCACTGAAAAATGATCAAGAGCAACCTGCTTTGATACCACTAATATGGATTATTTTCGGCATGAAATGAGAGCGGAGATATAATAAAGAAATGCACATAGATATTGCAGATATTCAATAATATAACATAAATGTATCAGAGATGCAACCATAAACACAGATATACAGTAATATATGATTTCTATTAATGAAAGAAATGTACAGAGACTGTAAAAATACAGAGTGAAAAACTCGCTAGAATGGTGGCATCTTATCTCTGAGAAGAGATGTGACGGCTATTCGCATTCACAAGAATATGATTACAATGAGGCTCTGAAGGCCTTTTTACAATAAACAAGAATGCCAAAACCCTAGACATCCAAAAACCATACCTAGGAGATGAAGCGTCAAAAGCTATGTGGGCCCCGTTTGAGTAAGTTAGTACATCAACTTCCCGGGGTCGTAACTTTTGCATACGATCTTTGTTTTAGGCGTATGATACCCTGTTGGAAAGGTATCATCGAGGAGATTCATTTTGGGGGTTCAATCATACCTTTGACTATCAATGAGAAGCTCGATCCCGAAAAACCTTCATTTAGGCCCTCAAAATGGCCCCGGAAGTTAAAACTGCTAAAAATAGTAAATTGTCAAAATTGCTAGAAAACTGTTTTGAGCCAGTTGGAAAAGGTGGGTGGCCACCGATATCCACCTGGACCAGTCACACACTATATATTTTTTGGGTGTTGCGAAATTCAGAATCCCTTATTTGGCTTGGAAATTCTGGTCCTCTTGTTTATTGTACCCAACTTTGTGGTTTGTCACTCTATTATTTCCAAATCGACTATCCTGAACTCCATGAGATCTGACGATCATTGAGAAGGAAAGAGGGCATAAATATTGAAGCCAATTGGAGCTCACTTCAATTAGTCTCAAAGAAATTCCAGGAGCAAGATACCAATGTGACCTCCTAGATTGAAATTATAATAGGGATTCTGGTGCAACAAAAGAATCACATTAACATTATGGAAGCAAAGTGTGCGACACTTTGAAGCATGATAGAAAATTTGTCTCGAGGAAAGAAATCTATAACTTTCAACAAGGTTCATTTAGTGAATTTAAACTATGGAAAACTCTTGGAAGACACCACAGTGTATCAACTCCTGGATTTGAACATGTAGGTGATAAGAGTCCGACAAGAAAGCAACTGATGAAACTAATAGCAAACACATCTTTGACTCAATTTACATGTCTTACAAAGTGATAAGGATTTTAGATTTATTTTGTAGAAGTTATACGTTGAAGTACTTTTTGTAAATGTTGTATTTGAAATGACTTGTATAATGTATGACTATATGCTAACTCTATGCTCCTCTTTGGATTGCGTTTTCTATGGAAAAGCCAAAATTTTGGTGTACTTGCATTGTAAGCATTGTTATAGCCTTTTACTTAATGTATAATATCACATACATATGGTTTTAAAAAAAAACCATACAATGAAGAAAATTTGTTTGAATAAATCAAAACAACTCATGTAATGAATAAAGTTGAACAACTCAAATTGAACAACTCAAAGAAAATTTATTTGAATAAGTAAAAAAAACTAAAAAATGCACTTACAACATAAAAAATTGAATAAGTAAAAAACTCATGCAAAGGATAAAATTGAATAAATGAAAAAAAAAATTTGAATAAATAAATAAACTAACTCATGCAATTAAGAAAATTTATAGAATAGAAAAAAAACAAAAACAAAAAATTATTAAAATAAATTAAGGAAACTCAAATAAAAAAATCAAAGAATGCGCTTACATTATACCATTTATTTAAATAAAAAAACTTAATTAAAATAAATAAATAAAACTCAAATCAACAAATCAAAGAATACAGTTGTTTTATACAATTTATTTGAATATATAAAAAAACTCAGACAATACTATAATTATTGGGATAAACGAAAGAAAATAAATCAAAGAAACTTGAATACAATGCTAAGATTTTTTAGAATAAGTAAAAAAAAACTTCTTTCCCCATCTATAGGTAAATGTCATGAAATGCCATTTTCGTCAATAAGAAACTCCACTTTATATGTTCCCCGATGAATATGTCAAATCCCCTAAACAATAGGTTTCATTGCTCAACAACCTCAAATTATACGAGGTTGGCATATTGTCAATCAACCAAACCAAACATGATGCTGCTTTTGAAGCCCTTTCTAATTTAAGGGCCTTGGTAAAGACTTCGTGTAGTGCCTGCATTGAATCCAATAGTAGGAAGCAAGTCCCGGCCTGCTTGTCTGCATGGATGCCTTGTAAGTCTGATAGCAATAAATGAATTAATAATGGGAAATTCAATAGTTAAAACCCGGCCTTACCGCATGGGAATTTCTACTCTGTAAGATCCGGTCTCGGCCTGTCCATGGTCAGTAGCCTTTCTCTTACCTGGCTGACTATTGAACCCCTTGAATTGCCATGACTTCTCTTATCGAGCTTTGAAATTGGCGTACAGGCTCTGAAAGACCTCGTCTCCCAGGCATATGTGATTGCCCCCTTGCTGCATCTTAGGCCAGTGAGCATAACGTATTGATTGAAATGGCGAGAAGATCCTTCCTTATTCTTTAATTTGTTGGAATGGGTGTGGGGGCCTTCCTTGCTTGCTTGCTTCGGGCGAGACCAGTTCGGCCGGACATGCTTGTTATTATCGGCCACCATTATAAAGGGAACCTGCATCTTGCCTGCATACAGATCCATAACCCGGAAAAGATCCACCAGTTCTAGGTGAAGAACCAAAAGCGGTGGGGGGAGTATATGAGAAAACTTATTTAAGTTTTCTCATATACTCCCCTCACCCCCCACCCTCACCCTCATAACAAATTAAATGTTACTAGAATAACTCAAATACTATAATTTAAGAAAAATTGGTATACTTAACCAAATAAACTCAAATCAACAAAGTAAAGAATGCACTTGAGTTGTACAATTTATTAGAATAAACAAAAGGAAAATTGTATTAGGGAAAATCAAAGAACACATTTGACAATTTATTAAAATAAACTCAAATCAATAAATCAAATAATGAACTTTTGTCATACAATTTATTAGAATAAAGCAAACAAATCAAAGAAAGCACTTGATAATTTATTAGAATAAACTAAAGAAACTCAAATCAATAAATCAAAGAAGACACTTGGATCATACAATTTATTAGAATAAATCAAGGATATTTGTGCAATGGTATAATTTATTATAATAAACCAAAAAAACACATGCAATGGTATTGGAACAAATCAAAGAATGCACTTGACAATTTATTATAATAAACCAAAGAAACTCATGCAATGGAATAATTTATTAGAATAAATCAAAGAAACACATGCAATGGTATTAGAACTAATCAAAGAACACACTTGATTCTTAAAGTTGAATGTGATCAAATAAAGCTTAAATTTGAATGTGATAGATAAAAGTGTTCGACAACACAGGTATTCCAATAGAGACGAACACCTTCAGTAACCACGCACACAACTAGATCAAAGATCATCACACCGATGTTTTGACGTGGTAAAACCCCTATAGGGAAACATCCACGGCCCTAGCCAACGCGGCCACTTGGAGCAATTTATTAATGAAAAAGAAAATTATTACAAAGAGATTTTACAAGAGAGTTTCTCACAATCAATAATTGGCAAATGGCCCTCCATGCTCTTTAAATAGAGATCATGGACCAATAAGGTGTTAAGCCATGGATCAATCGTCGTTAAGATCGAGGAGAATATGAACCGTCAGATCACTATATGTTGGGAACATATCGTGACAGTCGGATTTCCTAACTACAAATGCATACTAATGCATACTAAAGAAACACACTTTAACTTAACGACACATTAGACCAAGTAGATCTTAACTAACTCCTAAGTGTCTAAATATCCTAACATCCCCCCTTAAGAACAACTTGGGATAGGATTGAAGGATTTACAATAGTGACACAATAGGAGAAGGAAGGAGGCATTAGAGTCTATCCCCCCTTATTGACAACTTCATGAACTCCTAACACAGATAAAAGTTTTGAAAACTTTGCTTATGTAAGAGACCTTGTGAAAATGTATGCAACTTGATCTTTTGTAGGAAAAAAAAGCACTTCAATAACTTGATCATGAATGAGATTTCCGATGAAGTGCATGTGTAGCCCGATTTGCTTGTTGCGCTGATGTTGAATTGGGTCTTTGGTGAGCTTGATGGCACTCTGATTGTTGCACCAAAGGTTGGTTGGATGTTGCCACTGAAATCCAAACTCTGAAAGGATCTGTCGAAGCCACAAGGCTTCCTTACTTGCATTTACCGTTGCTCGGTACTCTGCTTCTACTGAAGAAAGTGAAATAGCTTGTTGTTTCTTACAGGCCCAAGTGATAGGTCCTGAACCAAGGCTGAAAACATAACCTGCAGTAGACTTCTGATCATCAGGGTCGTCAGCCCAATATGAATCAGTGAAACCAACCAATAAAGGAGTCCCCCCTGAACTGTAATGTATCCTAAACTGAATTGTACCACAAACATAGCGAAGTATTCTTTTAGTTTCTTTCCAATGGCTTTCATGGGGTGTTTGCATATACCGAGAAACAAGACCAACAACAAAGGAAAGATCAGGATGGGTATGAGTCAAGTATAAGAGGCTACCGACTAACTGACGATATAGAGTGGCATCAACTTTAGGAGAAGTACAGGTGGCAGTAAGCTTGACTCCAGACTGGAAGGGAGAAGGAGTTGGTTTATAATCATTTATGTGAAAGCGACGAAGAAGGTCACAAGCATACTTAGACTAGGAAAGAAAAATTCCTTCATTGGTTTGCAAAACTGGGAGGCCAATGAAATAATGCAAAAATCCTAAGTATTTCATTTCATATTTCTTCTTAAGGTTGGTTTCCACATGGTTTAAAATTTTTAAGTCACTACCAGTAAGGATAAGGTCATCAACATAAAGGACAAGGATTATGAGATGGCTTCCTACTTTCTTGGTATAGACATTAGGATCACAATGGCATCTAGATAATCCATTGTCAATAAAAAAAGTTGTCCATTTTGGCATACCAAGCTCGGGGAGCTTGCTTAAGACCATAAAGAGATTTCTTAAGGCAACAAACAAGGCTAGATTCAATTTGGACATAGAAAGGAGGTTGTTTCATGTAGATTTCTTCTTGCAAATATCCATGCAAAAAGGAGGATTTAACATCCATTTGATGGACCTCCCATTTATGTGAGGCAGCAAGGGCAAGAACAAGGCGGATGGAATTCATTTTGTCTACAGGGGCAAAGGTTTCATTATAGTCAATTCCTTCAACTTGGGAAAATCCTTTGGCAACTAACCAAGCCTTGTGTCTTTCAACACTTCCATATGATCCATACTTAGTTTTGTAGACCCGTTTACATCTGACAAGTTTTCTTCCTTTTGGAAGAGGTACAAGATCTCAAGTATCATTTTCCATTAAAGAACGATACTCTTCATTCATTGTTGTATCTCAATCTGGATGACTTATAGCTTCTGCAAATGTCTCTGGATCATGAGTCTCTAAAACTTGATCCAAAAGAGAAGAGGCTCGTTGGAACTATGAACGTGTTTGACGTTGATCTGAAGCATCATCGACAAGACCACCAGCTGCTTCTCATGTTGAACGGACCCATCTAGGAAGTGGTGGAACTGGTGTTGGTCAAGTTCAAAGGACTCATCTGGAGGAAGGTGAGCAGGCGGAGGTGAATTTTCATCCTCACTGTCATCATATGAGAAGAAACTAGAATAGGAACAGAAGAAGGCACAAACATCGAAGATGGATCGCAGGCCGAAGAAGGCACAATCACCGAATTAGGCTCGTAGCCCAAGAGATTTTCATCAAATTTAACATCTCTTCTAATAATAATTTCATTACAATGTGGTTGAAGAAGTCTATAACCTTTGACATCTTCAGAATAACCAACAAATATACACTTCTCACTTTTAGGCTGCAATATTTTCCTTTTCTCATCAAGAATGTGAGCCCGTGCTATACTACCAAATACACGGAAGTGACTTACATCTGGTTTAATTTTAGTCCAAGCTTCTTCTGGTTTTATATTTTTAAGAGTCTTTGTGGGAGTATGATTGACTATGTAATTTTCACAGTTGATTGCTTTCACCGAATACTTTAGACTTAATCGCTTAGATTGGATCATACAATTAACCATTTCTTTTAATGTGCGGTTTTTTCTCTCAGCGACACCATTTTGTTGTAGTGTATATGGAACAGTTTGTTTCATTTGGATGCCCTATGTAGTGCAATAACTTGTAAAATTATTGTTCACATATTCGCCTCCATTATTTGTTCTTAACTTTTGAATTTGATGTCCAGATTGTTTTTTTACAAGGGCCTTGTAGGCCAAAAACTTAGCTCTTAAGTTTTAAGAAGTAAACAAGAACATGCTTAGTATCTTTTAGGTCCTTGACTACAACGTGGTGAGGTGAAAACTCTACAATTTTACCTTCACCTGGATGAGTGATTTGATATACTGATAGAAGGTTACAAGAAAGACTTGGAACACATAATACATCATTGAAATAACCATTATATACTTGAACTGTTCCAGATCCTACAACACTAAGAGATCTATCATCACCAACAAATATTTTCTTGGTGTTACATTCATTTAGAACAGAAAATATGTCTTTATCCTTAGCTATATGATAAGATGTTCCATAATCAATAAGACACTCATCAAAAGAGGTAGAAGTTGTATTGAAGGAGAAACCAGAAGCGGAAAATGCATGTCCATGAGAAGAAGAAGAATAAGTAGAATCAATATTGATGTTGTGCTTATTCATCGTTGTTTCTAAAGATGCCATCTTCTTGAAACATTTGGACTCATCATGACCATCTTTATCACAAAATTTCCAATGTCTGTCAGTCTTCTTATTTTTATATTTTTCTCCTTTGTCACCATTAGGAGATGAAGTTGTCTGAGCGGGTTTGAGACCCTTATGTTGTTTTTTGTTGTAGCGAGGATGTTGCTTCTTGGGATAATTGGGTTTATCTTTCTGCTGGGCAACTGAGGCATTGTTGGAGGCACCTGCAGTGATAATCACTCCAAGTTGTACAAGCTTATCTTCCTCTCTAACCAAAGCAACACAAAAGGACTCAAGAGTGGGTTTTTTTATAAGTTTTCCCTAGAGCCTCTCTCATGGCATAAAAGGTAGATATAAACATAGAATGTGCACTACCTAGCTTAGAAAGAATAAGATAGATGCAACGCTCTTCCTCCATTTTTATCTCACATTCTTCACATAAAATTATGAGTGTTTTAAACTTAGATAGATAGTCTCCAAGGAAAGAAAAATCACTTGGACTTAAGGTCAGTACTTGATTTTCAAACTGTTGTGCTTGAATAATATTGAGTTTACCAAACACATATTCAATATTTTCCCAAGTTTCTTCGGGGTCATCAATTTCTTTAAGGTGGAACCTTAAATAAGGAGAGATGGACATTTTGATTAGTCCACGTGCTTCGTCACTCCTATTATACCATTTAACTTTCTTATCATCATCAGTGGGTGTTTTTTCCTTTCCCAAGGTAATCCGGTTAAAACTTTTACTTCTTAATAAATCTTCCATATGAGATTTCCATTAGAAGTAGTTGGTGCTAGTAAGAAAAATATTACTGGAAGAAGTCATATTAAATATGTAGTTAATATGGATTTAAAAACTGAAATTAATGGTCTAGATGGAAAGGTCTCAAAAAATTATGCAGTTTAAAAAAAAATGACATTAAAAATGGACTTCAGATGTGAAAGTTATGCCCTTTTTAAAAACGGCATAACTGTAACCAAAGGACCACGTGGTGGTGTAAGTTGTTTTATGAAGTGACCCACTTTTATAAAGAGAAGTGGGGATCACTTTTATAATTAAGTTACTTTATAAAATAAAAGTTGCATGCAAAATAAATGACTCTAAAATAAAATATTAAAGCTACTTATAGTGATTCACTTTTATACTTGAAGTGAAATACACTTTACAATTTTAGCATGAACTTTTTCAAAAAAAGTAACAAAAGAGAGACTTGAACTCAAGACCTCTTACTTAATAAGGCAACTTTTAACCAAATGGTCTAGCAAAACATATTGTATTTTTTAGGAAGAGGATTGGGGGTGTTGTGTTGTTGTTGTTGAAGACGGCCTTGGAGAGTGTGCTAAAAAAGAAAATTTCCACACAAGAAAAAAAATTTGATTCTCGATGACAACAAGGGTTAGATCTCGGTTAGCTTACGCAGAAGATGCACATTTTCCTTTATGTTTCTGATTTGTTGAGATCGCACAGGGCCAGGGGAATAGAGCATACACAGATCTAAAAGAGTAGTAACCCGGAAATAAATAATACAAAACCAAAATGATACTCTGCAAAAATTTAAAAAAAATGCATATTCAGGGTTTAAACCTCCGGATCTGACTGAAATGGCCATATCTTGGGAAAATGGAAACCTTTTCGAGTGAAATGAAAAGTATTCCTAACTGAAACAACTGCTCCAGACGCAATGGAACATTCCTCTCAACCCAGAAATGTATAGAAATAACAGAAAATGGAGATGAGGAAACTGACTTCATGATCTTGATCTACTATAGAAGCAGGTCTTCATATAGGCTCTGATACCATGTTTGACAACACAGGTATTCCAACAGAGGATGAAAACCTTCAGTAACCACTCACACCACCAGATCAAAGATCTACACACCGATGTTTTGACGTGGTAAAACCCCTATGGGGAAACATCCACGGCCTCAGCCAACGCGGCCACTTGGAGCAGTTTATTAATGCAAAAGAAAAATATTACAAAGAGATTTTACAAGAGAGTTTCTCAAAATCGATCATCGACAAATGACCCTCCTTGCTCTTTAAATAGAGATCATGGACCAATCGGGTGTTAAGCCACAGATCAATGGTCATTAAGATTGAGGAGAATATGAACCGTCAGATCACTCTATGTCGGGAACATATCGTGACCGTCGGATTTCCTAACTACAAATGCATACTAATGCATACTAAAGAAACACACTAAGAAACATACTTTTACCTAACGACACATTAGACCAAGTAGATCTTAACTAACTCCTAAGTGTCTAAATATCCTAACATACAAAAATAATAGGACCTCTAAAATAATAAACGCATGCAATTGTATTAGAAAAAATCAAAGAATACACTCGATTATTAAAGTTGAATGTGATCGACCAAAGATTGAATATGATCGACTAAAAAAATATTAAAGTTGAATGTGATCGACCAAGAAATACCAAAATAATCATGACAAAAGAATACCAAAATAATAGGACCTCACAAATAGTGTTATTAGAACAAACGAAAGAAAGCTCATGCAACTATTTGCCAAAATATTAGGGCTATGATCATGGACAAATGATTGCCATAAATTTGAGTGTGATCATGGGCAATGTGTTACGAGGAAAATCTCTCTATGGCTAGGGGAAAACCACAACTAAAGGAATGACACCCAGAAATCAACTCTAATCCCAAGTATGTTGTATAAATGAAATGCCAACAAGAGAAGGATAGAATCCTAACTCGCACGGACGTCCGAAGAATACCACCGTTGAGAATGCAACTCAAAGCTTTATACCTGCAACTTGTCTTCAACGACCAAGATACAAAAGCATGTGGTATTCATACATAATGTTAGCATATAAATCAACATAATCCATTAACATACATAACAAATACGTCCATGGAAAGCAATATAAATATTTTCAAGATATCAATTGGACAAGAAGAGAGTATTTCTATTAATGTAATCAACAAAAGTACATAAGTGACAAACTTCTATAACGACACATATCGGAACCGAGAAACTAAGTCCCTCCAGTTGGGCCTCCACCACTTCAATCCTCCACAAAGGCAAACTCACATGTAGGATTCAATGAGGTTCTCCATCACAAGATAGGAAGAGATTGGGGGATGAACATAAGAAGTTCAGACTTTCAAGGACAAAGGGATGCAGACTCAATTGAGGTGAAATTTCTCCAGAATTTTTTTGTTCTCTATGATGTGTTGAATTTCTTCAAGGCTTGGATGTAGCTCAATTTATAGCCTCCAAATGGAATTGGAGGGTCGAGTCGGAGCATTTCCAGTATATGGAAGGTCAAGGATCACAAATCTCATGACATGGCATGGAAACCCAACGCAATTTTTATTTTTTGTGCACCAAACCCGATGTATGCGGGTTGTAATGGAATAGCCCGCATATATATGTGATCTGTATGACTGACAGGTAGCGTACATGTGCAAAAATGCAGATTTTTACCTCTGGAGTGGACCAAAAAGGGGAAAATGGAGTCTGCAAAGGGAAATGGAAGGCCATCAAAGAAAAATGCATGGAGTGTGGAAAATTTTTCTATAACACAATGGTATTAGAACAACACGCATGCCAAAGTATTAGGGCTATAATCATGGAAAAAAGATTTCCATAAAGTTTAGTGTGATCATGGGCAAGAACAACACACGTTCTTAAAATTGAGGTATTAGAACAACATTCATTCTTAAAGTTGAGTGAAAAATTTACATAAAATAAGTGTAATCATGGGAAAAAGAATGGTATTAAAACAACATTTAGTTTTTAAGTTGAGTGAAATATTTCCATAAAATGAGTTTAAGCATGGGCAAAAAAAAATTCTAGAATAATAGAGTTTCCTAAATAATTTTATTAGAACAAATCAAAGAAATTTCATATAATTAATTAAAACAAACCAAAGAAATCCCATGCAATGGTATTAGAACAAATCAAACAACGTGCATTCTTAAAAGTGGATTGATTCTTAAAGTTAAGTGTATCATGGGCAAAAGACTGTCAAAATAATAGGGTAGTCATCATTGCCAATATATTGTCATAAAGTTGAGTGTGATCATGAAAAAAATATTGCCATAAAGTTGAGTGTGATAAAAAAAAATATTGTCATAAAGTTGAGTGTGATCATGGCAAAAGATTTCCAAAATAATAAGGTCTTTTATATAGAACAAATTAAAGAAAACTCATGTCATTTTATCAAAACAAAACAAAGAAAACTCATGTGATTTATTAAAACAAACTAAAAAAAGCTCGTGCAATGGCATTATAACAAATTAAAGAAAACTCATGCAATGGTATTAGAACAAACCAAAAAATGCTCATGCAATTTATTAGAAAAAACCAAAGAAAGACCATGCAATGGAGTGTGAATGTGAAATCTCATCTAATTTATTAGAACAAATCAAAGAAAGCCCATGCAATTTATCAGAACAGACCAAAAAAGTTGAAATGGAATATGAATGTGAAAGCGCATGCAATTTATTAAAACAAACAAAAAAATCTCATGCAATGGAGTGTGAATGTGATCATGGAAAAAAGATTACCAAAATAATGGGTCAAACTTTAAAGTAATTGTATTATAGCAAATTACATCAAACTTTTATGGATACTTACACAAAGGGTTACTCCTTCGAGTTTTCCAAAATAATAAGACATAACTCAAATAATTTTATTGGAACAAATCAAAGAAACCTCATGCAGTGGAGTGTGAATGAGTAGCAATGAAATATGAAAGAATATGAGAATATTGCATTCTTTAAAATAAAAATAAAAATAAACAAATCACATTACAAAATTTCATAGATACTTAAACAAAAAGTTATTCTTTTTGCCAAAAAAATAAAGTCAAACTATAACTAATTTTTTATTAAAACAAATCAAACAAATCTTATGCAATGGAGTGTGAAGGAATGTAGGAATACTAAGCCCTTGTGAAATATTTAAAAAACAAATCACATCATGATTTAATATATATGGAGTGTGAATGAATGTGGGATTAAAGGAAGTTCAAATCTAGAAATTATTCATAATTTTAGCTATGGAAATCATTTATAATTTTAAGTTTGTTGGAAAAACTTGTAATTAAAAAGAAGGAATAATGACAATTCAAGTCTGGAAATCACAGTTGCTTGTGTATAGTAGTAAATTCTGAATAAAAATATTTGCATTCATAATTGCATCAAAGAAAACAAGGAGTTTTCTTCTCACTTTTGAGACTAAATAAATTTTGATGATTAATATGTCCTCATCAAATTGTTTGTGAAATACCATAAGAGGATAAGACAAATTGTAAAAGGAATCATCATAGGAAGAAAATATTATGTGATATTAAATTCAAATCATGTCCTTTTAAGAAGAGGACAAATTTGTAAAAGAATTTGGCAAATTTAAAAGAAGGCATTTGAAAGGTCGAGAGAATGAGAAGGTTTGGATCCACCAACATATCCCAAAAATAGAGTCTGTGTACTTATAGGAAAGGGGTTTTGCTTGACATTGTAAACCATTTTGCTTGTTAATGGAGAAGCCATTATTGACCAAATTTTGTTGAAGATTTCTAGTGTTTCTTTGATTAGTGTATATTGTTCTCACTATTCGTGGTGGTATGGAAAGTTGAAGGATTGGTATCTTTGTACTGTGTATTTATCTCATGTATCTAGTTCATTTTATTCCTATCCTGCCAACGAATGGATATGGAGTTGTAGTTGTCAATCTAAATTGTAGTTGCCCTCAGTTTTTTGTTGGTGATCTAGAAATTTATGCAATCTCTCATTTAGTTATTTATTCTTGTCTATTGTTTGCATTCATTTATATTGGATTCATGTCTATTAAATTATTGTTAAATTAATCCAAACACCTATCCTACATTTGCATCTGTATTTTTAGATTTAAATTCAATAAACCAACAATGGTATTTGGTCCATAATACGAAATATTTTCCATACCAAACGGAGGAAGGTTTAATTAATCCCTTTCACCAAGTGAACTTATGATGTTGACGAGGGAACATTTTCCCACATCAACTTTTTGGCACCAGAAGGAGGGTGACAAGTTGACATGTGGAGCCATTCTTTTGAAAAACACATTAACTACTCATGGTTCATCTCCATAATCTAGTACAAAATCATGTTTTGAGTCTTATAGGACCATTACATGATATTTTGAATAAAGCAGTTAATCTCTTCAAAAAAAATTAAAATTTGATGGTAAAGGGGAAACCCATATATGTATACATGTTAATCAATGTAATTTATATAGTCAATGGCTAAAACAAATTCAAGAATATGTTGTGTGCAAGTTATTTCCCCTCACATTCGAAGAATGGATTAAGCTTAGTATAGGATGTTAGTAGTTAAGTCCATTCATGGCTAGAATCCATTCATGGAAGTTTTCTTAAATACACATTATAATTATCAAGTAGAGGCATTATTTCTTGAATTAGACAAGTTTCATAGAAAGAAGCACAAGTCCATCAAAGATTGTAGTATGAGATTCAAGCAGATATATCATTGGATCCAAGAAAGTGACATGCCTTCTAAGCAAGAGATGGTTAAATCTTTCTTGGATTTTGTCACCTTTTATGAAGAAGTGGATCAACCATTAACATGTGAGGAAGATTCATAGGATCAAGAATATTTCCCACCAAATACCTTGTCCTCACATTCATGTGAGAACAATCATTGTACTTCACTATAAATGAAATAATCACCCAAAAGATAAGGTATCACCCCTTCATAGAACTATTGATCTAGATAGCATTAATCTATAAAATGGTCTTATACAAGGCCTTGATTTGGATATACATACCATATTAGTGGATGAGCACCAGAAAATGGATCAACCATTCAAACAGGAAGCAAAGAAGATAGAATAATATTTCATCAAGTCTCTTGTGCAAAAACAAGGAAATGCACAACAAATTTTATAAGCAATCAAGTCTTGAATGATTGTGAAGCTAAGAATAATGAGATGAGACCGATTGACAACCTCGTAAAGTAAGAGAAAAACAAATGCATAATATTATCTACAGATACTCTTGTCATGGATATTGATAATCTATTGAATTTCAAATACTCTCAACACAATGACATTTTAATATGCAGAAATCATAGCAGAAATATCCATTAAATCAACAATGATTACAGTGAGAAGTAATGAGGGTTACATCTCAACCTTATCTCTTCTTATTGTAGAAAAAATTCCCTTTTTCAAATATTACAGTATTAGTTTGTAACATTGATTCCAACCATCAAATCAACCCATGAAAAGTACCAAAAGAGATAAAAATCCAAACTTTGACTTGTCCTTCTTCCAGTCATCCCAATAGATGTTCAACGAATAACTTGGAGGGTATTCCTTGTCTTCCAAACATGCCTTTAACAAATGAGTATGAAATCAATTTACAATCTTCACCTCCAAAAACTCTCCCACAAAATATTATTTCTATAGAAGGTTGTAAAATCCTCCTAAGGTGGAGGTCTCCCTAACTATTTGCCTTTTAATTTGATGAGATGTTTTGAATAGGTCCAAATTTTCACTTGTCATCTTTCTATTTCATGAGATCATTTTTAAAGAATGCATTATTCTTCATTTGAGGGTTTGGCCATGACAATAATGCCACATAATATCTCATGCAAAGAGTTTTTCTTCAAATTGTTCAATAAAACAAGGTATGTCCATGCAGGATGAACACCTTAAGCAACTACTCACACAACCAAATCAAATATCATCACACTGGTGTTTTACATGGTTAAAACCCTCGAATAGGGAAATATTTCATGGCCCCAACCAAAACGGCCACTTTAGGAAATATATTAATGGAAAAGTAAAATGTGTACGTGATAATTTCTCACAATTGATCTTCAACAAATGACCATCCATGTTGTTTGAACTTTGAATAGAGATCATGGACCAATTGGGTGTTAAGCCACATATCAATATAGTGATTATTATTGAGGAGAATATGAAACATCGGATCAATTTTTGTCTAAAACATATTGTGACCATTGGATTACATAACTACAACTACATACTAATACATACTAAATAAACACACTTTTACATAAAGATACATTGGACCAAGTTGATCTTAACTAAATCCTAAGTGTTTAAATATCCTAACATCCCCCCTTAAGAACAACTTGGGATAGGATTGAAGGATTTACAAAGGTGACACAATAGAAGAAGGGAGGAGGGATTAAATCCTATCAGCCCTAGATGACAACTTTATGAATTCCCAACATAGATCAAAGTTTGGAAAACTTCACTTCTGTAAGAGAATTGGTGAAAATGTTTGCAAATTGATCATTTGTAGGGAAAAAAATCACTTCAAGAATGCAATCTTGAATAATATTTATGATGAAGTGCATGTGTATCTCAATTTGTTTGTTGTGATGATGTTGAACTAGATCTTTGGCGAGTTTGATGGCTCTCTAATTGTTTGACCAGAGTGTGGTCGGATGTTGTTGCTAGAATCCAAACTCTGAAAGAATATGTTGAAGCCACAAGGATTCTTGACTGGCATTAATTGTTGCTTGGTACTCTATGTTAGTTATATATTTAGTAGGTTGCTTCTTACAAGCCCAAGTGAGAAGTCTAGAACCAAGACTAAATATATAACATGTAGTAAACTTCCAATCATTAGGGTTGCTTGTCCAATCTAAAACAATGAAACCAACCAACAAAGGAGTCCCCCCTAAACTATAATATATCTCAAACTGAATTGTACCCCAGATATATTGAAGTATCATTTGTTTTTTTTTCCAAGGGATCTCATGGAGTGTTTGCATATTCCAAGAAACAAGACCAACAACAAAGGAAATATCGATATGGGTATGAGTCAAATATAAGGGACTACCAACTAACTAATGGTACAATGTGGCGTCTACTTTGGGTGTATTATAGGTGGCA
>ML818844.1:34333-50171 GCA_009831015.1 Picea engelmannii
AAGCCATCATACATTATACAATAGCATAATAATGTATGAATACATGTAATAAAGTGAGTAAATGCATGTAGAGGACAAATGCAACCTTTAATGTGTTAAAGTTTCTGCTATTATTAGGTTACTTTCAATTTACTAGATAACAACAGAATAGATAGGATCACTGAGAGAAACACAATCACAAGAGTACACAAGAATTTATCCTGGGAAACCCTCAAGGGGAAGAAAACCCAGCAAAAATTCCTTAATATAGATAGCCAATACAATGCCAAGACAATGAACCAAGCAATACAGAAATTCCTCTCCCAAGGATGTGCCTCTCTCTCTCTCTTCCTTCTTCCGGCAACTGGTAACTGCAGCTTCCTTCAATACTTGCGCACTAGATGAGTGAGCTGAGTGTGTGTCCAAATGAGGCGTTGGCCTCCCTTATTTATACAATCTGGCAGGTGTTGAATATGTGTCTTTTCACTGGCAGGACAGACTTCTCATTCTGGGTGGTTATAACCACTTTAATATATTCTGGATGGGTCGACTTCTCATTCTCGGTGGTTATAACCACTTTAATATATTCTGGGGCCGACTTTTCATTTAGCCTATTACAATTAGGGTTTGACCAATCCGCAAAAGGGGATTTGGTCAATTACAATGCCCGACATGATCAATCCACAAAAGGGGATTGATCTAATCAATAATAAATATATTTATCTTTATCCACAAAAGGGGATAAGAATATTCTTTGCAGTTACACAATATTTTAACATAATGAAGGATTAGTCAGAGCAAGTATGATCGCTCAAACCATATCCCTATAGTATAAATGATCATGAATATGGAATACAAACTCATATGGATATCCTTCCCAAAAGACTCTCTTTCTTCTTGAGTACATGTGTCCCTATTATTCTTCCTATAATATAGCTCGTTTTTTGAATGCATCCCTCTTATTCCTTAGACTACAACACTTTGGTTCCATTGTCATGTGGCTAGAGCTTCTCTGGTGAAGTGAAAAGTATATACAAAAATAGAATATACATTACCAAGCTTAGCAAGAATATCTTATATACATCGGTCATCCTTCATTTTTGTTTTATAGTCTTTAAGTAAAATTATGAGTGTTTTGAACTTAGATAGGTAATATTCAATCCAAGAGAAATCATCGGGATTTTAAAAAATTAATTGATTTTTAAGCTAGTGGGCTCGAATCTCTTTGTGTTTACCAAATACGACTTCCATCTTTTGTCAAGCTTCATCTAGGTCATCAATTCCTTGAAGGTGAAATCGTAAATCACTAGAGATGGACATTTCGATTAATCCACGTGGTTCATCATTTTCATTATCTCATTTGAATTTCTTTGTGGAATTAGTAGGGCCTTTTTCTTTTCTCAAGGTAATCTGGTAAAGTCCTTTACTTCGTAGGACATCCTTCATATGGGATTTCCATGACAAATAGTTTGTATTGGTAAGTAAAAGATCACTTGGACTATCCATATTAAAATATGTAGGTAATATGGCTTTAAAAGAAAAAAATTGAATGTTTGGATACAAAGCTCTTGAAAAAATAGGAAGTTTAAAAAAAATGGCACAAAAAAAGGACTTCAAATATCAAAGTTATACTCTTTTTAATAAAGGCATAAAAGGTAACCAAAGTGTCACATGGTAGGTAGAGGTTGGCTAACGTGATAATGGATGAACAATGAGGTTTCTAAGTAACAAAATAATCCCTCCCTTCTCTAAATTTTCCTATAAGTTCACTTTTACAAATAAGTTACTTATGAAGTGACCCACTTTTATAAAATAAGTGAGAATCACTTTTATAATGAAGTTACTTTATAAATTAAAGTTGCATGCAGAAAACAAATTTAAAAATGAACAACAAAGTTACTTTGTAGTGATTCACTTTTATAATATAAATGAAATGCACAATAAAGTAATGTGATAACTCGACGTTGCATGAATTTTTTCATAAAGTAACTTGAAGAAATACTTGAACTTAAGGCCTCTTAATAAATAAAGTAACTTTCAATCAAGTGAGCTAATGCAAAATATATATATCAAATGTTATGAAGGAGGAGTTTTGCTTAAGCCTCGAAGTGTGTGCTTACCCCCAAAACCCTTGTTTTTTCCTACAAAAAACTCCAACGAAGCCACACACAAAAACAAGCGAAATTTTGAAAGAAAAAAAAAATTGAAAACTTGCAACAACGGGGTTAGATCTCGGTTATTCTACCCATAAAACGAAATTTTTCTCTCTATTTCTTATTTGTTGAGATTGCACAAAGCACAAACAAAAGAGCATACACAAGAAAGAAAACACTTTCCACTATGTTTCTAATTTGTCAAGATCACATAGAGCACACGGCAAAAAGCATACATGGAGCAAAAAGAGTACCAACCCGAGAATAAAATAGAAAAATTGAAAGATTAACACAGTAAAAAAAAATTAAAAGGTGTAATGAAACTTTATATCGCCGACTTGGACAAAAGAGGTCATATCTTAGGTAAACAGGGATATTTTCACGCAAAAAGAAAAGTGTTTCTAGCTAAAATAAATTTTCCATATGCAATGGAATAGTTCGCTTAGCCTAGAAATGCACAAAAATAGTAGAACCCATAAATATTTTTTATGCATGTAACAACATAGGTTGAAGATCCCAATCAACAATGAAAGTGGGTCTTCATACAGGCTCTGATACCATGTTCGACAAAACAAGGTATTTATACCTCAGATAAATACCTTAAGCAATTGCTCACACAACTATATCAATGATCAGTACACAAGTGTTTTATGTGGTTAAAACCCTAAAAGAGGGAAACAGTCCATGGCCCCAGCCAACACAGCCACTTGAGGAAATATATTAATGCAAAAGAAAAAATTGTACATAAGAGTTTCTCACAATCGATCTTTAGAAAATAGCTCTCCATGCTCTTTAAATAGAGATCAAGGACCAATCAGGTGTTAAACCATAGATCAATATAGTCGTTAGTATCAAGGAGAATATAATTGTTGGATCACTTTATATCTAGAAAATATCGTGACTATCAAATTACATAAATACAAATGCATATTAATGCATACTAAAGAAACACACTTTTACATAAAGACATATTAGACCAAGTTGACCTTAACTAACTCCTAAACGTCTAAATATCCTAACATAAATATGTAGAAAATGTCTCAAACAATGTATTCTTGCCCCAAAGCCCTCCTTAAAGGTGAAACACACTTCCACATATCTAGAAGTGCATCAAATAATATGTCATCAACCCTCAGGGAACTAAAAGGTGAAATATGCCTTGAACAATGTGTCTTTACTCTAAAAGCCCTATTCAAAAGTGAAATACACCTCCAAATATGTAGAATCTCCTCCACTAGAGTATTTTTCACCCCTTCTTACTTTCAACATGCCTTGGCCACCTCCTTGAAGAATGCATCCAATATTAAGTGGGCCTTTGACCATGCCAAGAGCAATTTTAGTGCCATGGCACCTTTCCAAGTAAGTGTTTCTCCCTTATGCTCATTAAATCCCTTTCCTTACCACATTTAGGCCTCCAACAAGATAGGGAGTTCCCTCATTGATGGGTGTTTCTCCAATTCATGGGTTATCTTCCTCCAAACCAACATTACTCCTTCACACCTTTGAGCTTGCCCCAAATGTTCGGTAGAATGGTGCTCAAGAAAGATAGAACAAGGTTCATATCCTCCAAGTTTTCCCTCGCATTCTCTAACTATCACTCAACTCCAAGGATTTGTTGTGTTGGTGAGAGCGGAAAGTCCATCAAAATGTGAAATAAGGCATGCATTTTCAAATGGTAATAATAGGTAAGTTAAGAGAAGTGCATGATGTTCTTTATGTAGGAAATCCTCGTTGATATTATGGTAGCTGCGGGAGGTATTTACCTCCACGTGTAAACCTGACGAGGATAGAATACTTCGGGAAGCAAGAAGAAACCCTAATGAGTTGGCTAATAACCCTAGAAGACTTGTCGGCTCAAGAAGATAATTTATATTGGGTTATTATCCTCCAAGAGAAGAAGTTGGCCATAAATAATAATATATACTGAACAAATAGATACCCAGAATGAGAAGTCGGCCCAGGCAATTAGCCAGAATTAGTATAAATACAGGAGGCCAGTTCTCATTATGGCAGGCAGTCTTAGAATTGCATAGCAGCAACTTGTGCGCACTGCAATGCCCATTTTTGTGCGCAGGTTTGGGGAGAGTTGTTGGTGCAGTTGTTGCAGCTAGCAGTTATGTTTTGGCTTGGAATATCTCTTGGCTAGGGTTTGGACTATCTGATCAGCTCTTGTTGGTGCGTAATCCTTAGGGAAAGGTGTGCTACTCTTTGTTTGGCTATCTAGCCTAGGGTTTGCTTCCGAAGTGATTCTGTGTCAAGGTTAAGGTAATCGGAGGGTGGCTTCGGCCTATGGTTGGGTGACAATAGAGATATTGTCAATGGTAAAATGAGCACATCCATTATATTCTAACAGGTTATCGGCCCACGCCTCCTTCATTCAGTCTAACCGTTGGAAGGAAACATATCCAGAAAGATATTAAGCTCGTTGAAGAACTGTCGTTAGGGTTTCTAGCAGGAGCAGTCACCAAAGCACTGTTGCTAGGGTTACTAGCAGGTGCAGTTGTAGAAACCCTAATCCTCTCATTGAGGCACCTTAAGTGAAGGGATTGACCTAATCTCCAGACAGATCAGTGTGCCCTAGCCTAGTGCATTTCCTGGTACTCTCAGCAAGCCAAGACGTCAAGTTTGAGTTTGTGGTCAAATCTAGGGTTTGACCAAGTCAAAGCAGCCATGACTTATTCTATTAAGTCAGAGAACAAGTTAGATGGAGCCTCTAACTTCATAGCGTGGAAGACAAGGATTGACCTCATCCTTGCCAAGAATGAAGTGCTCGATATCGTGAAAGGAAATATTGTGGAACCAGAGTTTGAAGAAGGAAAAGAGAAGGAACCACAGAACGTTGCAGTTATGGAGAAGTTCAAAGATAATGACATCAATGCCATGAGTATCATAGTGGAATCCATAAAATTACACTTGTTACCCTACATCTCCCAACTTGACTCATCAAAGAAGATGTATGATGCCTTAACAAACCTCTTCTCAGTCAGAAACATTGGACAAATAATGAGTCTGAAGAATGAGCTCTGTGACATGAAGATGAATGATGCTGACAGCATAACATCATACTTTGTGAGAATATCTCAGTTAAGAGATCAAACTACAAGCTATTGAAGAAATCGTTTCAGAGAAGGAAACGGTAAACATAGTACTCAATGGTCTTCCCAAGACGTGGGATGCATTTTCTGTAAGCATGAACACAAGGAAGGAGTATCTGACATTTGAAGAACTTTGGACTTGTTGTGCTAAAAAAGAATCAAGGATCAGTGCAAAATAAAAATCCCAAAATAAGTATGATGATCAAGCCTTCACTGCAAGATTCAAGAATTTCAGGAACAAAAGGAAGTTTGGTTCAAGGAGGAAGCCAAATCAAGAGAAAGACATTTTAGAAGTACAATGCTTCAACTGTCGAATGTATGGCCACTACAAGAATCATTGTCCCGAGATAAAGAAAAGGAAGGAGAAACACGAAACATCAGTTGCCGGAGAAAAGGAACCTACAAATAATACTAAGCAAGATGAAAGAGACTTCTTCTTCTTAAGGTAACAATACTCTTCTTATTCCTTGTACATATCTTGTTTGCATCGTCTCTGTACATATCTTGTATATCTATCTCTTGTAAGATAATGTGTTCCAAGAAGAACTATACCAATGGAAGAACAACAAGATAAGGATTGATATCATTAGATAATACATGAAAGAATGAAATACATCAAGAAAATCATGTGGAAGCTATTGCAAGATAAGTCGAATAAATCATGAAGAGACTTAGAAGAAGCAAGACAGAAAGAAGTCAACAATCAAGAGGAAATTGGAGAAAGAATTATGACGTTTTGTAGAAGACAACAAGACGGAAGCGTGCACTCTATTAGACAAAGAGAGCCAATTATATATTGCAGAAGAAAATAAGGATGCAGATAGAAGCGTGGACTCTGTTAGACGGAGGGAGTCGATTATATGCAATCATGCATGAAGAAAGGATTAGGAGGGAGCTAATCTTATGATCCATTGAAGATGATGAAGTATATATCCATGGTAGTAACCATGAAAGACAGTACGTCCTCAGTTCAACCTCAGAAGAAGTCTTCTTCGAAGAGAAGCCTTAAAGTATCCCTGGTTTTCCATCCAGATCTTGGATCCTATGATGAAATAAAGAAGTGGAATCCTTAGGGCATGAAATCTATAAGAAACTCCATGGACCCAGAAAAACATGAGGAAGAACATGAAGATTCCAAGGAAGAAGAGAAGCCTAAAAAACAAGTCATTGTATCGAGAATCACAAGATTACCAGCCTAATATGAAAGCAATCAAGCAGAAATGAAAGTTGTGACAAAAAAAAGTGTACGGAAGACTTATGAATGAAAGCATTGCAAGATCTAGAACCAGAGGTCCTCCCAGATGGAGGGAGAAAACTATGATTGCTCATTCCGGTAAACCAGACATACCTCTACATGAGTCATTATATCATCCATGGGTTGGAGTTCTACATCAAGATGAATGCAAAGATTGTTCTCCACAGTAATTGAACAAAGAGCATATGAAGAGAAACCTCAAGACTTTGAGGCATACCAGAAAGAGACTCTTGTATACAAATGGAAGAAGATAACTTGGAAGAAGAACCTCTAATGCACAGCAGAAGCGTGGTGAATATTCTCTATAATAGAGATATTGTATCAAGATGATTACTCAGTAGATCAAATCTCATGATCATAGAAGAAGTGTCACATGGATATGTTTCAGTGTTCCAACAATGATATACTTTATTGATCAGAGCTACATGAAGCCTTCAAAGAAAAACCAGTGCTCCAGAACGAAGTACATTTGAAATCAACATTACATTATCCATGATGAATTTTAGAAAGGAGAAAGAGGTTCTCCAATACATATCTCCACAGATGAGAAGATAAACAGACATCTTGGTAAAGCTTCTATCCAAGATGAAAGAGTTTGCGTACTCAAGCTAGAGCTCATGGAGACGACCTCCTTGTTGAAAAAGGAAGAGATGACTCCCAAGTTGGGAGGGAGAACTGATATGTATTGATTTATGGACAATCATTTTTCAGTTCGAATAATGGTCCATGATGAACAACTTCCTTTCCAGTTCGGAAAGTGGATTGAGATTTCTGACGAAAAACTATTTCCCATTGTGGTTAACATGGGAAATGGTCCAGATTGTTGATGTATCATAGACAGTGGCTTCCCATTGTGGTTAACATTGGGAGTGGTCTAGGGCAGTCTCTCTTCTTGAGGGTTACTCAAGAAGACTGGCCCGCCTCGTCGGACAACGATTTCTCATTGTGGTTAACATGAGGAATGGTTTGTTTTGGAGGTTGATACAGGACAGTCTTTTCCTCTTGTGGTTAGCAAGGGAAATGGTTTGGACAGTCATTCCTTAGGGTTTATACATTCTCTGCAGGGTGCAATTTGATTAGTGTAGGAGGAATGCCCCAGGGTGGGGAATGGTCTAGGCTCAACAGTCAAGGACAGACATTCCTTAGGGTTTATACATTCTCTCCAGGGTGCACTTTGATTAGTGTAGGAAGAATGGCCCAGGGTGGGGAATGGTCCAGGTTAAGAAAACATGACAATTATTCTTCCTTGCTTGAGAACAATAGTCTAGATATCTCATTGTTCTACTCTAAGGGCAGTTATTCTTTCAGATCTCACAGATGTGAGTGAAAGATTGGCCCAGATGATTCAGTTTATATCATAACATTGTTTCTGTGCAGGTTGATATCAGATGATTGTTATGAATATTGTATGCCAGTAGATGTATACTATTGTGGTGGATGTGTTCCACTGTTCGTGACTATACGTTGTTGATCAAGTACTTGTGTGTTACTTGGTGCGGTAGTGAACAAATAGATTGTAGTTATGTACTACTAGGGATAGACACAGTTGTGTTCTATTTTGTTTTGATTGCCTTGAAGACTATCAACAGTATTGGAAATGATTATCAGTTAGATAGATAATCAAAGGACAGAGATTTCCAAGATGGAAAATGGTTCAGAGCATTTACTCTTCTAGGTTAGAAGAATGGCTCTTGTATCACTATGTGGAGTGAGAATCATGTCTGATTACTCAAATAGAGTATGGTTTCGAGAGATGATGCAGCTGATGACACTGATGATGATGATGGTTCTCATGATCTAGTCATGATGTTGATGATATCGGGTGAATGGTATGTTCTTTTGCTCAAGAACATTACCTGTAATACCTCCCTATCTAGGAGGGATTGTTGATATTATGGTAGCTGCGGGAGGTATTTACCTCCACGTGTAAACCTGATGAGGATAGAATACTCCGGGAAGCAAGAAGAAACCCTAATGAGTTGGCTAATAACCCTAGAAGACTTGTCGGCTCAAGAAGATAATTTTTATTAGGTTATTAGCCTCCAAGAGAAGAAGTCGGCCAGATTTAATAATATATACTGAACAGACAGATACCCAGAATGAGAAGTCGGCCCAGGCAATTAGCCAGAATTAGTATAAATACAGGATGCCAGTTCTCATTCTGGCAGGGAGTCTCAGAATTGCAAAGCAGCAACTTGTGCGCACTACAATGCCCAGTTTTGTGCGCAGGTTTGAGGAGAGTTGTCGGTGCAGCTATTGCAGCTAGCAGTTACATTTTGGCTTGGAATATCTCTTGGTTAGGGTCTGGACTATCTGATCATCTCTTGTTGGTGTGTTATCCTTAGGGAAAGGTGTGCTACCCTTTGTTTGGTTATCTAGCGTAGGGTTTGCTTTCAGAGTGATTCTCTGTCAAGGTTAAGGTGCTCGGAGGGTGGCTTTGGCCTATGGTTGGGTGACAATAGAGATATTTTCAATGGTAAAATGAGCACATCCATTATGTTCAATGGTAAAACGAGCACAGGTAGCCGTCGAAGGGAACAAATCCCATGAGTCTGCCTGCATGAGCGGGGACAACAAATAAAAACGACACCACCCAAATTTAGAAGGGAAAAGTCATCGAAGTAATTGCTTGAACTGTTATGATCATCTGTAAGCCATAGTCTAAATGTTCTATGTTTTCGTTTTTTTCTGGTCATATTGTTTGTTTAATTTTATCTGAAATCTGATGAGAATTTGTTGGATTTGCAGATTTGAATGGTTAAGTTTGTGTAGTATGAGTGCATTGAGGGGGTTTTCAGCATGTTGAATCCATTTATGATTCAGAAATGCAATTTAAACAACAGAAAATTGTGATTCCATGCATATTTATGTCCTAGATTCTTGGAAAAGGGCCAAAATGTAATTTGAGGGAGGCATATAATTCAGCTTAGTGTGTGAAGTCGTCTGTCCCATAGGCTATTCTTAGTCTCGTGGACGTGAAAATAATTTATTCTTATTCTTCTTTGTTTGAAGTGGGTATATCGGTTTAATCCCTAAGTTCCTTTTAGTGAGTGCTCTGAGGGGTCCTTACACTTTGTGTGTTCCATTAGTATACTATAGGTGATATTACCAAGTATTAAAAATTGAAGATGGAATATGATTTTCTTCTTTCTTAGATGGATGAGAAGGACAAGATGAGATGATAAGGGCTTGAATTTAATCACGTCTTGGTTTAGAAAGCCACCAAGTTAAAAAGTATTGAAATTAATTTAAAAGATTATGCCAGTGGGCTAGAAAGATTTGTTTATAAGAAGTATCTTGATCTTATTAAGAGCTTGACGATTTGTATAAATAAGCTAGATGAATCAATGAAGAGGTTTGTCAAGATCTCATGATGACTAGTAATAAGGAATAATTACTTGATTCTTTTGAAGATTTAAATGTATTTTTCAACGACATATTGATTATGACATTACTCAAGATGTTTCTAATAGATATTGCTAGTAGTGATGGTGTGTTTTCTTCTCATACTTTGTTAGTTGCTAAAGAATTAGTTTCCCCTACATTTGAGAAACATATTAGAGGTATTGTGTCCCAGTTGTTGTCCCAAATGTGATATACAAGTGGTGGACTTGGTAAGAAAGGACATAGTATTGTTGTCCCAATTGAGTTGGCGATGAGACTAATTAGACAACGACTTTGGATATGGTGAGACTTCATTTCCAGATGAAGGTAATTTTGCCACAAATTTGCAAGAAGAATATTTTGTACCTAACCTTGTTTTATTTGTTGCAAAAGGTTGTTTTGTTGAGTTGAAAATAGCGGAGGCCGCACCTACAGATGATTTAGCTAATGATGGTATACCTGAGTTTGAGGAAGATGAAAGTTATGTTGATTTTTAGGGACACCATGTTATAATATAATGGATGTGCTCATTTTACCATTGACAATATCTCTATTGTCACCCAACCATAGGCTGAAGCCACCCTCTGAGCAACTTAACCTTGACAAAGAATCACTCCAGAAGCAAACACTAGGCTAGATAGCCAAACAAAGGGTAGCACACCTTTCCCCAAGGATAGCGCACCAACAAGAGTTGATCAGATAGTCCAAACCCTAACCAAGAGATAGTCCAATCCAAACGTGATCTGCTGGCTGCAGCAGCTGCAATGGAAGCTCTCCTCCAAACCTGCGCACAAAATTGGGCACTGCAGTGCACACAAGTGTTGCTCTGTAATTCTGAGACTACCTGCCAGAATGAAGACTAGTCTCCCATATTTATAGTAATTTTGGCTAACTTCCTAGGCCAACTTCTCATTCTGGGTATCTGTCTATTCAGTATATATTATTTCTTCTGGATGACTTCTTCTCTTGGAGGTTAATAACCTAATACAAGTTATCCTTTTGAGTCGACATGTCTTCTAGGGTTATTAACCAGCTCATTAGGGTTTCTTCTTACTTCCCGGAGTATTCTATTCTCATCAAGTTTACACGTGGAGGTAAATACCTCCCGCAGCTACCATAATATCAACACTTCCTCCTAGCTAGGGATGTATTATAGGTAATGGTCTTGAGCACAAACATACCATTCACCCAGTAGCATCAACATAGTTGTATAGACTATCTCATGACTAGATCATGAGCACCATCATCATCATCAGTGTCATCGGCTGCATCATCTCTCGAAACCATAATCTATCTGAGTAATTAGACATGATGTTCGATAAGTCACTCACACCACAGAGTGACACAAAATCCATTATTCTAATCTGGACATATGTCTTAGAAAAATAAATGTCCTGAACCATTTTCGTCTGGGATATCTCTGTCCATTAATCATCCATCTAGTTGATAATCATTTTCAACACTGTTGATAGTCTTCAAGGCAATCAGAACAATATCATTCAATAGAACACAAATGTGTCTATCCATAGTAGTACATAACTACAATCCAGTGGTACACTACCACACCAAGTAGCACACAGGGACTTGATCAGTGATGTATAGTCACAAACAGTGGAACACATCCACCACAGTAGTATACATCTATTGTCTAGAGACATGTAGTCTTCATAACAATCATTTGATATCAACCTGCACATAAACAATGTTATGATATAAACTTAATCATCTGGGCCATTCTTCCACTCACATCTGTCAGATCTTGGAAGCGCATCTGCCCTCAGAAGGTAAAATATCAATGATGAGCTATCTGGACTATTCTTCTCCTGATTTATGAGCCTGGACCATTCCCCACCCTGGGCCATTCTTCCGACACTAGACAAAGTGTAACCTAGAGAGAATGAGTCTTCCCTAAGTAATGTATGTCCCTGATTGATGAACCTAGACCATTCCCCACCCTGGGCCATTCCTCCGACACTAAACAAAGTGCAACCTAGAGAGAATGAATCCACCCTGAGGAATGACTGTCTGGACCATTTCCCATGTTAACCACAAGAGGAAATGTATGTCCTGCACCAACCTCCAAAACGGACCACTCCCCATGTTAACCCTCAAGAATAGAGACTTCCCTAGACCACTCCCCATGTTAACCACAATGGGAAGTTGTTGTCTATGGTACATCAACAATCTGGACCATTTTCTGAATTGGAAAATGTCTTTCCATCAGAAATCTCAATCCACTTTCCGAACTGGAAAGAATCTGCTCATCATATCCATCAATCAATAATACATCAGTGGTCCCTCCCAACCTGGGAGTCATCTCTTCCTTTTTCAATAAGGAAGTCATCTCCATGAGCTCCAACTTGAGTACGCAAACCCTTTCATCTTGAACAGAAGCTTTATCAAAATGTTTCCTTATCTTCTCATCTGTGGAGATATGTATTGGAGAACCACTTTCTCCTTTTTGGACTTCATCACGGATAATGTAATGCTTGATTTCAAATGTACTTTGGTCTGGAACACTAGTCTTCTATGAAGACTTCATGTAGCTCTGATCAATAAAGTATATCATTGTTGGAAAACTGGAACATATTCATGTGGCACTTCTTCTGTCATCATGAGATCTGATCTTCTGAGTAATCATCTTGATACAATATCTCTGTTATAGAAAATCTTCACCGCGCTTCTACTGTGCATTGGAGGTTCTCCACCAAGTTGTCTTCTTCCATATGCATACAAGGGTCTCTTTCTGGCATACCTCAAAGCCTTGAGGTTTCTCTTCATATGTTCTTTGTTCAATTGCTCTAGAGAACTATCTTTGCATTCATTTGATGTAGAGCTCCAACCTGTGGATATTGCGGATGATATAAAGACTCATGTAGAGGTATGTATGGTTTACTGGAACAAGTAATTGTCATAGTCTTCTCCCTCATTCTGGGAGAACCTCTAGTTCTGGATCTTGCAATGCTTTCATATATACATTGTTCTTCGTCACAACTTTTAGTTCCTCTGCTTGATTGCTTTTAGTGAGTTCATATCAGGCTAGTAATCTTGTGATTCTTAATGACTGGTTGTTCTGGATTTCTTTTCTTTCTTGGAATCTTCATGTTCTTCTTCATGTTTCTCTTTAGCTCTTGGGTCCATGGAGTTGCTTATAGATTCCATGCCCTAAAGATTCCACTTGCTTCCTTTTGGGCGTGGATGGACAACCAGGGATACTTTAAGGCTTCTCTTCGAAGAATACTTCTTCTGATGTTGAACTGAACATGTATTATCTTTCATGGTTTCTACCATGGATATATATTTCATCATCTTCAATGGATCATAGGATTAGTTCCTTACTAATCCTTGCTTCATGTATAAGTGCATATTATCAGTTCCCTCTGTCTAACAGAGCCCACGCTTCCGTCTGCATCCTTATTGTCTTCTGCAATATATAATCGGCTCCCTCTGTCTAACAGAGTCCACGCTTCCATCTTATTGTTCTTATGTAAAACATCATAAGTCTTTCTCCAATTTTCTCTTAATTGTTGACTTCTTTCTATCTTTGCTTCTTCTAAGTCTCTTCGTGATTGATTCTGATTTCGGCTTATCTTGTAATAGCTTCCACATGATTTGTTTGATGTATTTCATCCCTTCATGTGTATTATTTGACTTGTATAATGATAGCAATCCTTATCTTGTTTTTCTTTCATAAGTATATTTCTTCTTGGAACATATTATCTTCTAGGAGATAGATATACAAGATATGTACAGAGACTATGCAAACAAGATATGTACAAGAAATAAGAAGAGTATTGTTACCTTTAGAAGAAGAAGTCTCTTTCTTCCTGCTTAGTCTTCTTTGTAGGTTCCTTTTCTTCGGCAACTGATGCTTCATGTTTCTCCTTCCTTTTCTTTAGCTCGGGACAATGACTCTTGTAGTGACCATACTTTCGACAATTGAAGCATTGTATTTCTGAAATATCTTTTTCTTGATTTGTCTTCCTCTTTGAACCAAACTTCCTTTTGTTCCTGAAATTCTTGAATCTTGTTGTGAAGGCTTGATCATCGTACTTCTTTTGGAGTTTCTCTTTTGCACTGATCCTAGATTCTTCTTGAGAACAAGTCCAAAGTTCTTCAAATGTAGGATACTCCTTCCTTATGTTCATGCTTCTAGAAAATGCATCCCATGTCTTGGGAAGACCATTGAGTACTATGTTTACCAATTCCTTCTCTAAAGTGATTTCTTCAATAGCTTGTAGTTGATCTCTTTACTAAGATATTCTCACAAAGTATGATGTTATGCTGTCATCATCATTCATCTTCATGTCACGGAGCTCATTCTTCGGACTCATTATTTGTCCAATGTTTCTGACTGAGAAGAGGTTTTTTAGGGCATCATACATCTTCTTCGATGAGTCAAGATGGGAGATGTAGGGTATCAAGTGGTCTTTTATAGATTCCACTATGATACTCATAGCATTGATGTCACCGTCTTTGAACTTCTCCATAGTTGCAACGTTCTATGGTTCCTTCTCTTTTCCTTCTTCAAACTTTGGTTTCATGATCTTTCCTTTCACGATATCCAGCACTTTATTCTTGGCAAGGATGAGGTCAATCCTTGTCTTCCATGCTCTAAAGTTGTAAGCTCCATCTAACTTGTTTTCTGACTTCATAGAGTAAGTCATGGCTTCTTTGACTTGGTTAACCCTAGATCTTACCAAAAACTCAAACTTGACGTCTTGGCTTGCTGAGAGTACCAGGAGATGCGCTAGGCTAGGGCACACTGATCTGTCCGGAGATTAGGTCAATCCCTTCACTTAAGGTTCCTCAACGAGAGGATTAGGGTTTCTGCAACTGCACCTGCTAGTAACCCTAGCGACAGTGCTATGGTGACTACTCCTGCTAGAAACCCTAATGACATTTCTTCAATGAGCTTAATATCCTTATGGCTATGTTTCCTTCCAACGGTTAGACTGAATGAAGGAGGTGTGGGCCCATAAACTGTTAGAATATAATGGATGTGCTTGTTTTACCATTGACAATATCGCTATTGTCACCCAACCATTGGCCGAAGCCACCCTCTTAGCACCTTAACCTTGACACAGAATCACTCTGAAAGAAAACCCTAGGCTAGATAGCCAAACAAAGGGTAGTGCACCTTTCCCCAAGGATAGCGCACCAACAAGAAATGATCAGATAGTCCAAACCCTAACCAAGAGATAGTCCAAGAAAAACGTGATCTGCTAGCTGCCACAGCTACAATGGAAGCTCTCCTCCAAACGTGTGCACAAAACTGGGCACTGTAGTGCGCACAAGTGTTGCTCTGTAATTCTGAGACTGCCTGCCAAAATGAAGACTGGCCTCCTATATTTATAGTAATTCTGGCTAACTACCTGGGCTGACTTCTCATTTTGGGTATCTATCTGTTCAGTATAAATTATTTCTTCTGACTGACTTCTTCTCTTGGAGGCTAATAACCTAATACAAGTTATCCTTTTGAGACGACATGTCTTCTAGGGTTATTAGCCAACTAATTAGGGTTTCTTCTTGCTTCCCAGAGTATTCTATTCTCGTCAGGTTTACACGTGGAGGTAAATACCTTCCACAACTACCATAATATCAACACACCCTACATCTTAAATTGAGCATAAATCACATCCTGGACTTCTTGTTCAACATAAACAAGGCTCTTTTCCATTAGGTTAATCATGACTCATTCATAGAGTAATTAAGATAACCTTGAGTCAATTACATGATGGGTTTAATGATAGTGGTTTACGAGCCCATGGCACTGGGTAACCCATGGTATTTGATATGATGAATCCTATTTAATGACTTACAATACTTAATTGTAAGATGCCTCAAGCAGCGTGGTGTTTGGTTGGCTTAGCCAGTTTGGCCAAGGTTAATAGATATCTATTAGGTGTTAGTTTTCTCAGTTAAGGGTTTCCAAGGTGAATCTCTAGTGTCCATTTATGTGCATGATTCTT
>ML818844.1:50221-63126 GCA_009831015.1 Picea engelmannii
TGTAAGATGCCTCAAGCAGCGTGGTGTTTGGTTGGCTTAGCCAGTTTGGCCAAGGTTAATAGATATCTATTAGGTGTTAGTTTTCTCAGTTAAGGGTTTCCAAGGTGAATCTCTAGTGTCCATTTATGTGCATGATTCTTGTTGTGATATTTCTCTCTCTTCAAATTTTAACATGTGGTATCACAACTTAGTATGCCTACTCTCTAGTGAGATTGGCTAGGGTATTCTTGGATTGTGGATTAGAGCTAGGTTGGCCTAGACTCTCCAACGAGAGTGGTCTTACACTGGAATCCATGAATGAGAGGTCATTGCTAGAAATGCATCACAAGGATTGATGTGGTGCATAAGGGGAAGCACATAGACGTAGAGTGGAAGCACATTGAGGTTAGTATATGAATAAGTACTTGGTTAAGGAATGTTTGATTTGGCTAATTGTGTTTGAAGCAAGAGGGATGCTTGTAATGAAATAGGTTGATGTTTCATAATATCACCTACATAAAATTGTAAATATTTTTCATGGAGTTGGATTTTATCATATATGTAAATGGGCATATGGTTGTAAGAGCTATTTAGGCATGCATACCCATGGTTTAAAATTTCACTGGTGTAAAGTCTAGACATAGACTTAGGTGATAGGGGGGGCATGTTGTATTCTCAAAAATCTTGTAAATAAACTTTGATGGGGGTGAGTGTTTATCCCAAGTCAACTTTAAATGGGGGAATGTTGGGTTAATCTTGACTCGATCATAAAGTAGTTAAGATAACCTTAATAATAGGCTTGTCATCCATTGTTTATGGGCCAATAGTATTGGGTAACCCATGGTATTACATATGATGAAGCCTATTTAATGACTTGGAATACTCCATTGTAATATGCCTCATGTGGCTTGGTGTTTGACTGGATTGGCCAATTTGGCCAAGGTTAATAGATATATATTATGTGCTAGTTTTCTCTATTAATGGTTTCCAAGGTAAATCTCTAGTGTCCATTTATGTGCATGCTTATTGTTGTGTCATTTCTCTCTATTCATATTTTAACATTTTCCATGTTTATATCCTCATCATAGAGATAGAAGGAATTCATCCAAGAATCAAAAATCTTGATATGATGGAAAAGATGCTTACAAATCTTTGTAGAAGAGGCATAAGAGGAAGAATTTTGGACTAGTGCAAACTACTAATATTAATTTTGGTTGCATTGATTATTGGTGATCGTATCATTTGAATGAGGGCTTGAGGACTTCAAACAAATGTGTAGCATCAATTGTAAAACATATAATACTATTTATTCTTGATAATTGGTTGATTGTTTGACCAATCTTGTTGGCATGTTTTACATGTGAGACAAATTTTATTATAGGCATTGTATGTGAGCCTTATCCACTATTGTGATCCCTCAACCTATATTTAAGGGGGAATGTTATTGAGCTTGTTGTGGTGTATAAACCCAACTTGGTGTTGTTGAGAATGCACTAATGGTTTCAAAAAAAATTGACAAAGTTGTTTTTATGATGAGACATTGAGGGGAATTCGAAGAAGAAGCGGGTGAAGGCCTAGGGATTTCCCGGATCAATGATATACCAAGGAACTCCTTTTTTAAACACACCGATAAACCGAAAGGGATTTTGAGCAAAGAAAGCTAAGTTGTTTTCAATTTTTGTATTATTCTTGACAATACTATTTGGGAAATTGATTATGATTGTTTGTGCATAGGGTCTTGTTCCTCCACCTTTGTGTTTGGAGATGTTTTGGAGGTTCAAATTCTAAGGAACTTCCTATTGTAATCCTTGTTGCATGAGTTTGCCTCACTATGTTCAAAAGAGGATAGGATGAAGGTGTTGTGGAGGTAATTGTTCTATTGTACCTCGTCATGGTCTGATATTTTTGCTGTCAATATTCCTATCCCAGTTGTGGTAAGAGGAGAATGATGAGAGATGTGATATCTCTATATTTTTTACAAGACATGTTGTAGTAATAAGGTTATCTATAGGAAGATCTCATTAAGAGATGGTGTTGATATAATGCCATGGCCTTTCATATATCCTTCAATTGTGTTCAAGGAAGGATGTGGGAATATCTAATGTAAACCCAACTTGAGGGGTTTGTTGGACCTTTGGGACCACCACATTTATTTATAACCATTTTAGAGGTTATAGAAGTTATTATGGTCCCACATTTTGAGATCTTAGGGGTAAACCCTAATACTATATATCAATGAATCTCTAGCCTCATTCTACACATACATAATACACATATTGCATACACACAATGCTCTGTGTTCTTTGGGATCTTCTTATGAAGATGTGCTTCAATGTTTGATTGTGTTTCTAAACATCAATATTCCACTCAGTTACCATGGGCTTATTCTTTAAACCATACCTAACATCAAAATCAAGCCATAGAGATTATAAACCTAGAAATGCAACCTAGGAACTAAAAGATTGTGCATAGGAGTGAGAATAAGGTTACATCATGATCAATGCTAATTCTAAAGGGCAGGGGATGTAACACCCCGAATTTAACTCCTTAGATAAATAAAGTGGCCAATGGAAAATTTATATAGTATTTTTTTTAATGTATTTAGAATAAATGTGTGCTCATTAGTGAAAGTTCCATGAGTTAATTATTTCACAAAATTATGCTTATGGTGTAAAATTGCGATAAAATGGGAAAAGCCCCATGTTTTGTTTTTATTAATAAATAAAGGACATGATTTCTTAAGAGGAAATAAATGAGGGAGCGAAGGTGGGGAATATGTTACAAGTACCATGGGATATAATGGGATAAGTGAGGAATCTAGTCAAATCAATTTCCTTATATATACATTTTATAAAGGGGGAAGGGTTGACATTCTCATTCTTTTGTTCCACCTGTTATGGTTTGGGAGGTCTCATCTTTGGGAGTGAGCTATATTTTTCATATTTGATTATATGTTGTTAGATCTTACTATCCTTGGAGGGTGGAGGGTGAGGATTAGAAAAGACTTAATTGGGATTGTAAAAACTAGTCTCTAACATTTACAAAGTTAGAAGAGAGGACTCTTATATTTAACCTTGATTGGGGTAATTGAAAGCGCATGGTATTGTGGAAAAGAAGTGTTGTATGTAGATTGACTAAGTTTTTAATACTTTGTGTTTTTGTTGGACCTAACAAGGTTCTTTGGTTTACATAGTCATTATTTAATCTCACTCTGTAAGTGAGGGTTTTGGGGTGATGATGGTTGTTGTTTTGCATAGCACTTGCTTGGGGTTTAAGAAAAGACAAAGAGACACCCTTGTCACATTTTCACCCACAACCTAAGGGTGTCTCTGCAAAATATGATTATATGGCATATGGTTGGTTGGAATTCCTCTAAAAAAAATTGTGTGAAAATATATTGAAAAGATAATTGTTGATCTCTTATGTCATTTATGTGATTTATTTATTTGTTTTTATGAAGTTAGTATGTAGTTGTATTGTGAACAAATTCCATATCTACTTTGAATTTATGCATGCATCCTTCTATCTTTTTTTTTCTTATATTTATGCATTTTATACTTGCAACATAATCACAATGGGTCACTAATATAATATGTCATGAATAACATTCAGTGTATCTATTATTGCATTTTAAATGTATCTATTATTATTGCATTTTAAATGACTTTCATATTCTTGTATTAATATATTAATAAGCCATGACAAAGGAATGGAAGATTTGGCAATGTATGTCCAAGGAAAGAGAACATGTGTATTACACTTACTTACCTTTTCTATATATTATTAATTTTGATAAATTTTATCAAAAGTTATAATCCCTAAAAAAAAATCATTAATATAAAGTACAATATTAAAATTGAATTTATGAAAAAGAGAAAATAAAGAATTTATCTTTACAAACTCATTAGAATATTTGTATATACAAGTTAAAAGATGTCATATATCATAAAGATATCTCAGTCTTGGATTAGACAATATGTTTCTACTTCTATTTTTCCTATAATGTATTTTAATGCTCTGATACCAAAAAAACATTTAGTGGAATTTGTTATTTGATAATGTTATCTTAGTTTTCATAAGCAAATTTCTCCCAAAACTTAGTATAAGAAAGGAATCAACTAATTTTTGAGTTTTTTTTGTCTATATTGGATAATAAGTAGTTTGCATATGAGAAAATAAGGGTTATATATGGTTATATGTATGTAAGAGAACAATGTCAATTATGTTTAAGGTTGTTAATTTATACGTAGTAGTGCTATAAAGTTAATAATACAATTTGTATGGAAGTTATTTTGGACTAAATAATTGCTCTAATCAAATAAAATTGTTGGATTTGTTTATAACTCCTTTTTTCCCTAACCAAAAGATCTGGGATGTTGGTAAGTTAAATAGGTTGTAAGAGAACTAATGTGAAAACAATTTAGGTTGATAGATTTAAGAATATTTTGTATAACTTTCTTCATTTAATTCCTTGTTATAGAACAAGTTGTCAATCAATGAATTAATCTTTAAGCATATAAGATTGAATTAATCTTTGACCATATAAGAATTAAGGTAGAATATTGATTTTAAAGGAAATTAAAATATCTTAAGTAGATCTTCTATAATTACATGTATTTAGAATATTTGTAAAAAGAGTTTAAGTTGTTTGACAAATTTATATTGGAAGAGTTGCTTCTTGATATTTGGCTTTGAATATTTGAATTGGGAAGTCCTCAAACAAATATCCTTTAAATAATGTGCATAAGACTCATTAACTTCGAGCTAGAATTCATTTTTTTAGTGAATGTGTATAGGTTTAGAAGTTATTTATTTTAATGAATGTGTATAAAGTTTCCTTTCAAATCATCTTGGATGCAAATCAATCAAGGTATTTCTTTAAGTATTTTCCAACTATACTTTCCCATAGGTTTAGAAGTCATTCATTTTAGTGAATGTGTATAGATTTCCTTTAAAAACAACATGGATGAAAATTAATTAAGGTATTTCCTTAAGTACTTCCCTAAATGTACTTTCTCATAACATGTTGAAAAATGATCACTCGTGGGTAAATGTCAGAAGAGGATAAAGATATACCCATTTGATATTAGTCATTAAAACACAATTTTAAGGTAGGGGTACACTAGGATGGAATATGTCAGCCATCAAAAATGACTTGAAAATTATTTCCAAATCACATGATAAGAGGAGCTTTAGGTAGAAGATTTATTTTTAGGTTTGAAAGTCATGAAGTCTTTGAGAAAAGATTATAATCATATCAATTCAATAAAATGAGGATTTCACCTCATAAAATAGACCAAAAGTAAATTTTAGCTTTCGGCAGCTAAATGGTAATTTTACAGTGTTGTGAGTTGCCGAAAGTCAAGGCTTTCGACAGCTAAATCAGATTTTCAAGGGCAAATGAGCTGTAGAAAGTGCAAAAGAATTTGTTTTTACTGTGCTGAGACATCATTTTCAAATGATGATTCTGAGAACCTGGAGAATCATTTTGAGAAACGGGCGGAGGATTTTGTTACTAACACCTCAAAGAACAATAACCTCTCTCAATTTTCCTACAGGTGTCATAGATTGGGAGAATTGAATTCATCTCTAAGCCCTAATTTTTGGATCTCAGAATTTACCTGTTTGACACATGTTTCTGAAATGAAGATCCTAGGAAAATGAAAATGAATCTCCAAGAACTGAGAGAGGTTTTTTTCTCACAACAAACCAATCTTCAAAAACCTCTCTCAGTTTTCCAAAATATGTTTTTATTTGAGAGATATAGGTGAATATTTGAGAGGAATATTTCCAGAATTTTCAGAGGCTTATCAGGGTTCACAAAGGTACTGTTAGTTGTCAAATCCCTGGACTTTTGTCAGCTTATCCTACTCTATTTCAGGCACGTAAGCTGACGAAAGCACGGGGACTAGCAAATCGAGCTTCCTTTTGCACAAATCTCCATTTTTTTCGTTCCAAATGGCACAAAGGGGGTTTTTATTCCAAGATAATAATTAAAGGCATCCAAATCACCTTTCTGTTCCAGTTTTTGAGGCATCAGGGAGGGGGAAAAAACCAAGTATGCTACCTATTTTTGGCTAAAACTGTCTTTTTGACCAAGTGGCATGTCGACTTGATACATCATCTTATGAAGACATGTTGGAGTTGTCGAAGTTTGTAGAAGACGACTTGATTAGATCCTATATATCATATTATTTGATTTTGCTCTATTAAAGGGATGTAAGATCCAATTTTATAGGATCCTAAACTAATTTGTAAAGGCTATAAAGCCTATGATTTTGTAGATGATAAGAGGGGAGACAGTCTAAGGACTGTGGTTCTTTTCTTGAAGGCTTGTATTTTTCATCTTTTAGAGATGTCCATTAATATATCTTAACATCGAGCTTCTTTCACTATGTTTACTTAGTTTTTCATCTCTTTTTCTTTCTAAGTTTATGTATACTCAATGACAGAAGGTTGTGATCCCATCTCTTCGTTGGTATCTTAGACTTTATACTTTGCTTCTGATGTTTGTTTTAATTCCATATAGTTGTTATCCTATTGGTGCATTCATAAGCTAAAGCTGCAAGTATTTACCTATTAGATCTGACCAGATATTATATGCAATCTTATATATGTTTTTGCTGGTGTAATGGTATTTTACCTATCACTACTGGCCATTCACATATACTATTGTATAGGTATTTATGTTGGTATAATAGGTCTTCTCCATTTTTCCATACATTGATTTAAACCTTCTAAGTTGCATAGTTGAAATCCTTGGTCTTTCAAGTGCTTGATGTATTTCTAAATGGATCCGAGTTTATAATGTCATCCGATTTGATCCTATTTTCCTCCACATTATTGATCTTTTAAAGTTACAAAGCTTACACCCTTCTACAGTCAGGGAGTGATTTCTTGGAGTGATAACAAAATGGCGTCGTTGTCGGGGAATGGAAGTGAAGCTAGTTTCCCTGGGAGAACGACATAGATCCAACTTTTGATGGCAGACAAAGGAAGGACACATAATTGACTGTAATCATCTGCCTGGCGACTCCACGATTAAGGACTCCACTGGGGAGGGTCTGGTTGACAGAAATATGAAGGGGATGAATTATAAACCCGGGTATCAATTCATTAGTCTTCTATATGAGATTTTGTTATTCTTTATCGGCTCCATCATGCTTTTCCCTTCACATGTCAAGAGAATCATTTTTTGTTTTGTATATTCGGATCATCATCATTATTCTTTCATATATCCACCTTTAGAAGAGGAAAGCTTGCAGCCTCCTTATGTTGTTGATGTTGATCCTATTTCTTTCCCTCAGCCTGTCCATAAAGATGAGTTTTTCATACAAATCTCTCTTGAAACTGATCAGCCTTGTAACCATGAGAATGATGAATTTGAATCTAAATCATCTCAAATTTCAAAACCTTCACCTATTTCTCCTAAGCCTTGTCAACAACTTACCATCTCTCATGATCAACCCACAGCCTTTCAAGTTAATATCTGGATGAAGATGTTCAAGCCTTTAAAGCTACCCCTTCTTCTTCATCCTTATCTTGATGGCTGTTATGAATATCTCCCTTGGTTTTTCGAAGAGAATCAAGCTTCAGTTGAAAGACACTTGGAATCCTTTTTGGATTTGTTGATCGTTTTCAAATTGTTTATGAAGATGTGATCATGAGATATTTTTCTAAATCTTTGATCAGAGATGTTTTTGTGTGGTTTAAGGGTCTGAGAGCTGATTCTATTGGTTCTTGGATCGAGTTCTCTAAAGTTTTTATGAAGTATTGGGGTGATCACAAATCACTAGATTTATATCTTGTTGATTTCTATGCTTTGAAGAAAGAACAGAATGAAACCTTGCTTGCTTTGAATTGAAAATTGTATAGCATTTACCATGGTATGCCTTTAGAAATTTGGCCTACAGAAAAAGCTGCCATGATTCATTATGTTATGGGGTTATATTCAGAACTTGCCCTTCTTCTGCTAGAAAGGAAGTCTTTGTCGTTAAGCAGTTTGTTTGAAAGCGCTTTAGAGGTGGAGGAGAAAATCATTGTTTCCAGGAGGATTTGAGAGCAGGTTGAGTTTGAAAATTTGCATCTACTTGAGCCATGTTACAACTTTGGAATTTGAATATTTTCTTCACATTTAACTTTGAATCTCCTCCTCCTTGATTTATTTGTTTTCTCTCCCTACCCCCAAAAATTCAGAGCTACCTTATGATTCTTATTCTTCACATCAAATTATATATATATATTATCACATACCTCACCATGATGCTAATTGATGCTATATGTTTATGAAGAAGAAACGGATTGACACAAAAACATGATGTAAAAAGACGACGCACATAAAAAAAATTCAATGTGCAACACATCCTAATCATGGGTAAAAATAATATAATAAAGTGTGTGATAGATTTTTTTTTGTTTGCTAACATGTTTGTTACCCAAGAAACTAGCCCATGGTATAAGAAACCATGACCCAGGGGCATATAAGCCGTCAAAATCACCTGGGGATCACGCCCATACTGGGCCACACCAACCCTTAACATGGCTGGATTTTTTTGGGTGTCTCCTCCGGACTACTGTGAGTTTCGAACCTTGGCCACCTTACCGAAGAAAAAAAAACCTCAAAATACAATCACGTTAGCAGGATTTAAATGTTTGATAGATTAAATGGTCATCAAGATGCAAATTCAAAATAACCAAAATTATTACAACAATAAATGCCAAGTCAAAGTGGCATTACAATAATCAATTATGAGGCAAAATGAGGTGTTATATAGATATAGATTTTATGTTAATTCCAGTGTGCATCTGCAAGATAATAAGATAAGAATATTCTAAGAGAAGTGAAGAGGATTTACAAAGAGTGATGGAGTGATATAAGTAGGCAAAGGAATGATCGAAAGGCATAAGGGAATGTTAGTGTAGCCTTTGGAAAGAGCATCTTGTATGGAAAATCCATACCACAAGTTTTGAGTGCAAACCATGGGTTTGACAACATATTTCATGTGTATTTTCCCTAAAACATGCCCTTTATTTTAAAAACTATGACTTGCAATTGCAATATGCTCCAAGGAATTTGTGGCAGAATGCCGGTACATTTTAGGGCAAGAAAGCAGTGAAGGTGTGTATATTCCAATTCAAAATCAGATTCTTCAGTATGTGTAGCGTACTCCAGAGACATGTATGAGTTTGAATTTTATGACCAGTTTGCAAATCAGGAAGAGCCTATGGTAACCAATGATTGTATAGGCAACTACATGTTTTTAGCTAATCAAAATTAATATGATGTAAAATATGTTCTATCATCATCTTTTGTGCATTTGTCTGAGGAGGAAGTTACAATGATTGATGATCAATTTCTGATCACAAGAAAACAAGAAGATCATCAATCTTCCAGCAGAGAAGCTACCATAGGTGTGCAGTTGTTTCCCGAAGACCAGTATGTTTCTGATCTCTATTTCAAAGATTCAGTGGCAGCGTTCATCGAATCATACATTTCAGAAAACTTGAAAGTTTCAGACTTCTTTGTCTTGCACATGTTTCCTGTTGAGTTTGGTTTTGTAAATGACTTTTTATCACTGTTGTTACATTTCAAATGTCAGCTATTGATCAGTCAAAAAGATGAGAATATTTCAGTATTAAAGCTTCTTGGATGGATGCTATGGAAATCAACATTCACTTAACCAATTGCAGAACTGATTAGAGTAGAGTAGGGTAGGAAATAAGCTCGCTGCCTGAGCATTTCTTTTCTCCATTTTGCAACAGATGTATCAGTTATTTTGTGTGAATAAAGGCAGTCTTGAATATTTACAGACATCATCTATACAATTCATGAAAGATTTTCAGAAAGAGGTGAATGGTTGACTCCATGCCCAATGAAATAATAACTCCATGCCCGATGGAATATTAGGCATTAACTTCAGTTTTGATTCTCCAGGAAAGGCATTAGATCTATGGTTCTTGGAAACCTCACAGGGAGGTATCCATCCTAGTTGGAGCCAGATGTTAGCGATCAAAAATGACTTGAAAATTATTTCCAAATCACATGATAAGAGGAGCTTTAGGTAGAAGATTTATTTTTAGGTTTGAAAGTCATGAAGTTTTTGAGAAAAACTTATAATCATATCAATTCAACAAAATGAGGATTTCACCTCATAAAATAGACCAAAATTAAATTTTAGTTTTTAGAAGCTAAATAGTAATTTTACAGTGTTGTGATCTAACAAGTCAGGGCTTTCGGCAGCTAAATCAGATTTTCAAGGGCAAATGAGTTGTCGAAAGTGCAGAAGAATCTGTTTTTACTGTGTTGAGTCATCATTTTCAAATGATTATTCTGAGCGACTGGAGAATCATTTTGAGAAACGGACAGAGGCTTTTGTTACTAACACCCCAAATAACAATAACCTCTCTCAATTTTCCTACAGGTGTCATATATTGGGATAATCGAATTCATCTCTAAGCTCTAATTTTCGGATCTCAGAATTTCCCTGTTTGACACATGTTTTTGAAATGAAGATCCCGGGCAAATGAAAATGAATATCCAAGAACTGAGAGAGGTTTTTTTCTCACAACAAACCAATATTTAAAAACCTCTCTCGGTTTTCAAAAATATGTTTTTATTTGAGAGATATAGGTGAATCTTTTAGAGGAATATTTCCAGAATTTTCAGTAGCTTATCAAGGTTCACAAAGGTATTGTTAGTTGTCGAATTCTTGGACTTTCGTCAGCTTATCCTACTCTGTTTCAGGCATGTAAGCTGACGAAAGCACAGGGACTAGCAGATCGAGATTCTTTTTGCACAGATCTCCATTTTTTCGTTCCAAATGGCACAAAGGGGGTTTCTATTCCAAGATAATAATTAAAGACATCCAAATCACCTTTCTGTTCCAATTTTTGAGGCATCAGGGAGGAGAAAAAAACCAAGTATGCTGCCTATTTTTGGCTAAAACTATCTTTTTGACCAAGTGGAATTTTGACTTGATACATCATCTTATGAAGACCTGTTGGAGTTGTCGAAGTTTGCAGAAGATGACTTGATTAGATCCTATATATCATATTATTTGATTTTGCTCTATTAAAGGGATGTAAGATCCAATTTTATAGGATCTTGAACTAATTTGTAAAGGCTATAAAGCCTGTGATTCTGTATATGATAAGAGGGGGGACAGTCTGAGGACTATGGTTCTTTTCTTGAAGGCTTGCATTTTTCATCCTTTAGAGATGTCCATTAATATATCTTGGCATCGAGCTTCTTTCACTATGTTTACTTAGTTTTTCATCTCTTTTTCTTTCTAAGTTTATGTATACTCAATGACAGAAGGCTTTCATCCCATCTCTTCGTTGGTATCTTAGACTTTATACTTTGCTTCTGATGTTTGTTTTAATGCCGAATAGTTGTTATCCTGTTGGTGCATTCATAAGCTAAAGATGCAAATATTTACCTATTAGATCTGACCAGATATTATATGCAATCTTATATATGTTTCTACTGGTGTAATGAGTATTTTGCCTATCACTAGTGGCCATTCACATATACTATTGTATAGGTATTTATATTGGTATAATAGGTATTCTCCATGTTTCCACACATTGATTTAAACCTTCTAAGTTGCATAGTTGAAAGCCTTGGTATTTCAAGTGACTGATGTATTTCTAAATGGATCTGAGTTTATAATGTCATCCGATCTGATCCTATTTTCCTCCACATTATTGATCTTTTAAAGTTACCAAGCTTACACCCCTCTACAGTCAAGGAGTGATTTCTTGGAGTGATAACATAATACAAGCAAAGAAAAATAACATGTGTTCCTTAGACATGGTATATAGAAAGTGAACTTTGGATGGGATACATATTCAATAGGAGAATATGTTTTTGATGAAGATAGTTAGCCTACCAAATAAGGTTTAGATTTAATTTGACAAGCTATACAACAACCTATTGTTGCGGATGCAAATAATGGTTAGGGATATCTTGACAAGACCTAGCCTGGTATTTTTAGGGCCTTAATTGATTATTCTAGTGTTGATAAGGAAATGTAGGTTGTAAATGTTGTTCAAGATCAAGTTACAAGTCATTGAGATTATATGGATGGAAATGAATCTAAGATTCCAATAAATTACCCATAATTGGTATTCTAATCTCCATTTTTTTGATGGGGGAGGTAGGGCTTTTAGAAAAACAGGACCGCGGAGCAATAAAATAAAACAAATGTAGAAACAAACCACAGAAGACACACAATACAAGAGAGACACAGATTTACGTCGTTCACCCAGTGTGGGCTACGCCCACCAGAGAAATTGCCAGGTCCTTCCTTTATTATTATCCAGCAAATGAAGGGATACAACCTACAGCAAAACCCACTGTAACTTCCTCTTTTTTCTCTCACAGTCTCCTCTCTTAGAATACAATATTCACCATCCTCCCTAGCCGTAATACATTTCCCTCATAAAATAGGGTTGCCTTCTAGGGCAAAAAACCCTAACATAATCTCTACCGTTAGATCTGCGACCTTATAATGAACGGTCCAGATTTACAATGAAATTACAATATACTTTTACAAGGCAATTTTTGCTTCAGGGGCTTCGCCCCCGAACCCTCGTTGGGGCCCGCTTGCCCCCAGACTCCCCAGCCGGGGGGATAGGCCCCCCGGACCCCGCAGAGGGGGTACCCCCCCTCTGCACTCCCCCACGTGGAAGAGTGTACATACTTCTGGGGTGTAAATACTTCATGGGGTATAAACACGGCTGAAAACAAGGACCTTTGAATCAGGAAGATAATCAGGCTCCACAACCAACAATCTCCCACTTGGAGATTGATCTCAACAACTCCACCGCTGCTGTATATGTTGGACTCTAAACCTTCTTGGACCTGGAAAATTTCTCATCTTCATCTTCATTCTTGAAGACCAACTGAAACTGAGCAAGAACTC